>RYFJ01001398.1:0-133832 GCA_003991445.1 Oryza meyeriana var. granulata
CCGGTATGCACCTGACAGAGACATCTGAAGTCTTGCGTATGTCGGGATTAGAGGCTTGGCTTTGAGGCCCCGGGAAAGCCCGATATCCAAAACGGCCCTACCGGATGCACCAATGAACCGGCTGAACTGAAGGAACACTTAGACGAGCAGCTGAACAAGGTCATTCGGTCACCAATGCACATCAACTCTGAGGGGGAGTCCTCCTCGACTAGCTATGTTATCGTAACGACGAAGAAGGATCACACTTCTCTAGCGAACTCGTGCTGGTCGTATTACCCCTCTTGGATCGTTGAATGAGGTTACCTAGTCAAACAAATACGCCGCTGCCGGGCATTGTATTGATGATCTTTTTGATCAAAAATATGAGTGGGGCACGGTGTATTCTCAAAGATTTGACGTGAACTGAAGGCTACTTCAGCCTGAACAGAACGATGATATCCCGAAGACAGCTTCACCACCCGTTTACGTTTGTATGGAGTACACGTAATGGTCCTTTGGACTAACCAATGCCCGGCAGCTTCCATGAACTTGACAGAATAAGATTTTTATGGGTACTTGGATAGTTTGTAGTGTCTTTATTGATGACATCCTCATTATTCGAAGAGTGAAGAAAGAGCATGAAAGGCACCTACGGCTAGTTTGGATAAACTCCGAGAGCACCAATTATATGCAAAATTTAGTACAAGTGTGAGTTCTGGTTGGAGGGAGGTTGGATTCTTGGTCATCGTGGGCTGTCGAGGGTGGAGTAGCCGTTATGACCGCAAAGCATAGGTCCAAGAGGTGTTGAATTGGAATCAACCCCGAGAATGTTTCGGACATAAGACGCTTTCTTGGATTGGCTGGCTACTACGCGGTTCATTGAAAGTTTTTCAAGGATTGCTGACAATGACTCAGTGTTGAAGAAGGAAAGAGGTTTGAAATGGACTAAGGAATGCGAACAAAGCTTCCAAGAATTGAAGAAAAGACTAACCACAGCACCCGTGTTGGTTTTTACGCGGATTGTTGGCAAAAGCTTTGATGTGTATTGTGACGCATCATCGTTAGGTCTTGGCTGCGTGTTGATGCACAGAAGGGAAGGTAGTAGCCTATGCATGGCGGCAATTGAGGCCACATGAACAGAACTACCCTACGCACGACATAGAGCTAGCGGCTGTTGTGCATGCCTTGAAGATTTGGCGGCATTACTTGATCGGTAATCGCTGTGAGATATACTCATATCACAAGAGCCTGAAGTATATATTCACACAAGCGGATCTGAACTTGAGCAAAGGAGATGGCTCGAGTTGATCAAGGACTATGACCTAGGCATAAATTATCACCGGGGAAGGCCAACGTAGTTGCAGACGCGCTGAGTCGGAAACTCATGCAATAGTCTCACACTAAGCAATGGACAACCTGAATTGTATAAGGAATTTCAACGCCTCAACCTGGAATTGGTGGAGTATGGTTGTGTTGCAGCCGTGGAAGCAAAAGTCGACGTTGAAAGACCAATTCTTGCAGCCCAAGCTGAAGAAAGGAAGTCCAGGAAATTAAGCGCAGCATAGAGAAAGGGGGAACCTCGGAGTACAACATGGATGAAAATGGAGTGTTAGGCGTGGACAGCGAATATACATCCCCAAAGATGAAAAGGTCAAGACCTGATTCTGAAAGAAGCCCATGAAACATTGTACTCAATTCATCCCGGTAGTACAAGATGTATAAAGATTTAAGGAAGGATTTTTGGTGGGCAAGCATGAAGCGTGATGTAGCTGAATACGTGGCCTCTGTGATGTGTGTCAGCGAGTGAAGGCTGAGCACCAAAGGCCAGCCGGCTACTACAGCCATTACAAATCCCGGAATGGAAATGGGACGAAGTTGGAATGGATTTCATCACTGGTTGCCAAGGTCACAGCGAGGCAATGATTCAATATGGGTTGTAGTGGATCGGTTGACAAGGTAGCACACTTTATACCAGTGAAAACCACTGACAAAGGAACCAAGCTAGCTGAATTGTATTTCTCTCGGATTGTTTGCTTGCATGGTGTGCCAAAACGGATAGTTTCGGACAGAGGTGCCCAGTTCATCTCACATTTTTGAAACGGTTTGCAGCAAGCAATGGGAACCAACCTAGCTTTAGCACCGCATATCACCCGCAGACTGGAGGACAAACCGAGAGGGTGAAACCAAATTCTAGAGGACATGTTAGAGCGTGTGTGCTGTCCATGGTCCAAGCTGGGAAAATTGCTTGCATATGCCGAGTTTTCTTACAAAACAGCTACCAAGCAAGCTTACAAATGTCACATTCGAGGCTCTCTATGGGAGGAAGTGTAGAACACCTCTAAGCTGGTCAACAAGTTGGTGAGAGACACGTTTTGGCCCAGCTTCGATCAATGAAGCGGAAGAGCAAGTTCGGTTGATTAGAGAAAAGATTGAAGGAAGCCCAATCAAGACAAAAGAGCTATGCTAACCAACGGAGACGTGAGCTGAAGTTCAGACCTAATGACTTCGTATATCTCAAAGTGACGCCGCTCCGAGGTACCCACAGGTTTCAAGTCAAGGGAAAATTAGCACCACGGTACGTTGGACGTATAGGGTGCTTGCAAGAGTAGGAGAAGTGGCCTATAGGTTGGACCTGCCACCCGAGGCTATCTGAAGTGCACAATGTCTTCCATGTATCACAGTTAAAGAAGTGCCTCAGAGTGCCACTGAGGTTGCGCCGGTAGGAAGCATCGAACTACAAACAAGACCTCACGTACAAAGAGGACCCAATCCGCATAATAGAAGAAGCTGAGCGGCGGACAAGGAACAAGACAATCAAGATGTGCAAAGTACAGTGGAGTAAACCACACAGTGGATGAGGCAACCTGGGAGCATGAAGACCGTCTTCGAAGCGAGTTTCCCTACATCTTCACCGAGCCGACCTAATCTCGGGGACGAAGATTCATTTTAAGGGGGGTAGGTTTGTAACAGCCCACTTTGGATCTTTGGTGCATAAACTGTTTTCCCATCTGCATGCTCTTCATATCATCTTTCATGCATGAAAAACCCAGCCTTGTCCCCAAAGTTTCTTTCGGTTGGATGCATGCTGCCCCATCGGACCATCCTCTTGGGGATTGGACGGTCCGAATCCCTCCCATCGGACAGACGCCTCCCGATCGGACCTTCGCCCGCGCTCGCGCTTGCTCGCGCGCAGGGCTTTCTCTCGAGTCCGCGCCCTTTTCTCGTGCCCGGGGACTTGGCTCTCTCTTGAGTCCGCGCCCTCGCGCCGGGACTCTCTCTCTCGACCCAACTCGAGCTCGCGCCCGGACTCTCTCTCTCCCGACCTCGAGCTCGGCGCCCGCGCCATCGTCCCGACCGACCCCGCGCCCGGCCCTCTCCTGTTTCTTTCTCTCGAGTCCGTGCCCTTTCTCGCGAGCCCGCGCGCGCTCCTCTCTCCCGAGCTCGCGCACGCGCCCTCTCTCGCGCCGCGCCCTTTTCTCTCGCGAGCCGCGCCAGTCAGCTGGCTTTTTACTCCGCTATGTTCATCGGCTTCTAGCCGATGCTCAGGTATGCGAATGCTATCGCAATCGGCCGGTTTGCTTCTCACTTATAACATCGATTTGTATCAGTCTGTCATCGGCCATCGGCTACGAGGAGTCCATATCGGCCGATTTGGTTTCGGCGTCAACCCAGAGATAGTCTTAGGCGTGAATCGTTGATACGTGATGCTATCGGCTATGCCTGTCCTCCATCGTCCAAACGAGATCACGCGAGGATCTCTCTCCGCCGTGCGGCTCGGCCAGGTGGCTTCCTCTGCGCGCCCATAGACGCACTTGAGTGTGAGAGGCAGAGAGCACGCCTTGGACCTCGGAGATACCCGGCAACCTCAGCAGCGCCCTGCCCTGTCCCATCTGTCTGCTGCACGCTTGCCCTGCACACGCCATCGCGAGACCGTGGAGCAGAGCAGCGCCCCTCCCTCTCCTCTCCTCCCTGCCTTCCTTTTAACCAAGCCTATGCCCTCCTGCTCCCCAGCTCGCCCTCTTTCTCACCTGCCAAGGACCCTCAAGGATTGTCCCTTGGTTCGCTGAGAACGTGAGGTGCCGCCCACGGCGCGGCGAGCACACGCTTTTCGTCTGAGAGCTCCGGTGTTTTACCTTGTCTCAGCTGTGTCACCACGCGTTCTTGCTCGACCTAACTCCGTTTTCGCCCTCGGCAAGCAGCAAGCACCACCGCAGCCTCATCGTCTCTTGCAACGCCGACCGGGGTGCCGCCGTGACCTTGCAGGCCGCTAATCTGCGCCCTGGTGAGTTAGCGCTGTCCTGGCGGTATCACATCTTCCATTCACTCTTTGAACTCATCACAGTGCTTGACTGCAGCCTCCATCGCGAGCAACCCTTTTGCCGAGCCGATTACCGCCTCAACATCGCTTCCCTACCGCCTGCACTCCTCGGTGAGCTTCTGTTTCTGCATGTAACCTCCTTTTTATTCCTGGGAAGGCCACTTGTTCTCCCCACGTCTGGCTTGGCTGTCATGCCATTCCTTTGCCATCCGCCCAAGCATCACCACCGTGGCCATCATGTGTGGATGAGGCTCAATCGGAGCATGGGCGCTTGTAGTAGAGCCTTCGATCTTGCATGCAGGATCCCTAGAGCTTCCTCGTGCCCTGCATGCGCTAGCCATGCACTCGGGCATGAGAGGACAGAGGTAGACAAGCCGTGTATTAGCTTGGCTTCACCGAGCACCTTAGGTGCGCTTGTGTTTTGAGTGAGTAGCAGCCACCCATCAGCCCCAAGCAAGCCAGGTTGGCCTCACTAGCATTAGAACGGGATAAAACCACGAGTAGAGCAGCTGCTGTCGTTTTCCTGTTTTGTCGGTCATCGTTACCGTGCGAAGACGTGTAGGTTGCGCGTACGAAGACATCGTTTTTGAGACCGAGGCGTTCGCCGCTACCGAAGCCTTCCCATAGGTTACACTTGTACATCCAGTGACCCCTAGGCCCTAGAAACCCTCCACGCCTCCAAATGCCTTAGTTTAAAACTTTACGCCCGGTGGATTTCACGTGTTAGGCCGTTTTAGTGACATGTGAGCGTGCGCGATTAATATCCTAGCGAGTTGGAGAATATCCACTTTTGGGAGTTGTCTTAGGTTCACAGCAGCACACATGTAGGTTTCGTACCATAAAGATGCCCTAGAACCGAAAACGTCTCAATAGACCACCCGTTAAGTCGGTAGAATGTTTTCAGCCGTTTCTGGCAGTTCGGGTCGAGCGAAAACGCTGTTTCTCATTTATTTTCGATTTTAGGACAGAGCAGACTTAGTTTAGCCGTATCTCCCTCGTACAACTCGGAATTCAAGCGATTCTTTTTCCCTAAATTCATCTAAAATCATGCACTTGCATATTCTGTAAAATATTTGTACTTCCTGTACTGTTAAATTTTGCCGTTGTTTTCATTGCATTCGTTTGGTATTCTCGTAGAACACGACGTTGTTGACCCGGTTGTGGAAGGATCAGAAGAGTTCCAAGAAGTCCAGGAACAAGGCAAGCACCCCCCTTGATCAATTGCTCCTATATTTCAAAACTTACAAACTATATTGATTGCAAACTATTATGCATGCGATGTTTTACTTGAAAATGTGTGGGATTCTTGGGTAGTTAACCTCTTGTTGCATATGCCCTATCCTTGTTACTTGAGTATCATGAATTCTTGTCATTATGTTGCCACTGAAAATTTGGGTTCATGTGGTAGGGAAGATGTCAATAGGTATGCTTAGTTTGCTTTTTAATCAAGGCTACTTGTTACTTGATTTTGGGATGTTGAGAAAAAGAAGCATTTGCGAAATTATGGAAATGAACAGTGGGTATTCTTCCCTGTGCTCTTGGTGGAAAACAAAAACTGAAAACAAGCTTTTGGCTTGGGCGAGTGGATGTAGTGTTCGGTGCTTGTTGTGGTACCGATTAGGTGGTTGTCTCGCCCGGGTCACTAAGGACCGATTCTATGGTGTAGCTAGAACCAAGAAGCACAGTGCAAACCACATGTGGCTCTGATGGGGAGTTCTAGCTTAGTATATTGTTGATACCTAGCAATAGACCGCCGGTGGTAGTAGTAGGTCTTTTGTTGACATTGGGATATGTGCGGTTATGGTTGTTGTCCATAGCTCGAAGGTACTTGATTATTGTTCAAGGGTGACCAGCACATTGTATGAGCCTGGGGATTTTGGGAGGCCTCCCAACTCCCTAGGGATGGATCATAAGCGCGGGATATTGCTAGGTCAACGGTGGAAAGGCTTTGTCATTGATGGTGTGAGCCTCCTGTGTGGTAATCTCATATTGTCCTTGTCATGTGGGTACAGTTGTCACACTCTCGAGAGTTAAAAACTATTCGAATAGCCGTGTCCTCGGTTATGGACGACTTGGGAAATTCTCCACCGTAGTAGTTTTAAAAATTTTGGGAAAACTGTTTTGCAAAAAGATCTTGGTGCGAACGGGGAGTTCGCTGGGATGGTTGTGGCAGCGTGTTGCCACTGATGGCTGGCATGGGCAGGGAGCCCATATGGTTGGAAACACTTGGGGGTTGATGCTTATATACTTGTTTGCTGTGCTAGCTTGTTTTACAAAAATTTCGTTGCAAAACCGCAATGTTTTCGCTATGTATATTATGATTTATGCAAACTGCAGGACCTGGACCATTCCTTGTTTATCTTCACATATTATGGGATACCATTGCAAACACTATAAGTCTTGCGGAGTACGTATTGTACTCACACACGCTTGTGTGACTTCTTTTTTTTAGAGATGGTTGTGGAGGACCCGACAATCGGGTACTTCTATGCAGCGGGTTTTGGAGACGACGACGACGGTGCTTACTAGGACTTACCGGTTGGTTGCCTGTGGCGGGCAAGAGGCATACTTGCTGGTTTTCGGTGCCTCTATTATCTTGTTTCCGCTGTTGAACTCTTTGTTAATTTGCTGTTCTATTTGGCCGGTCGGCCTCTATGTAATCGCTAAAGTCTAGACTCTTGTACGACTTATGATTGGACTGCTGTGAGCTGAACCTGTGATGTATGGATTATGATGCCAATGTTGAATGTGTGTGCTAGCAATTGATCGTGGGACTAGCACGGTACACACATAGGGTTCGGGTCAAACCCGGGTCCGACAGGGCGCCCCATGATGGCACGAGATCATTGATCAATAAACACCTCAGAGGAATAACACCAGAACTAGACGTAGGGTATTATCTCACATTGAGAGCCTGAACCAGTATAATCTTCTTTGCGTTCCTCTGCAATTCACTGAGTTTCCCCTTGCCGAGTAGCCCTATAGTTCTATTGTCGGTGTAAAACATCGACAATTCGTGTGCCAGGTAGGGGCTCCGGCGAGTTTCACATCTACAAGCTCGATGGATCCAGCAACCAGAATCGACGGCGATAAGTTCTCCCCTAGAGACATAATTTCTTTCGGAAGCCTTGATTTAATCGCCAACCAGATCAGCAACGTTACCTTGGCCGGAGCAAATCCAATCCAACCGGCCGAGGAGCCAGCCGACGTTGCACCAATCGGCCCACTGAATGCCGCAATCTCCTTCAACGATCTACTGCAGTAGTCCTTCACTTCGCCGAGCATTGGGACAACTCTCTCCTTCGGTGTCTGACTTGCGCTAGGCCTTGAGCTAGCCCTGGTTGGGCCAAGAACGGGAGGGATCGTCAATTTCCCATATGGATTCGGCGACGCTGCAGATCTACATCCCGCACCACAGACCCGATCTCCTGTGATTCAATTTGGACACGGCCAAATGCCATTTTAGATTGGATCTAGAGAGGTCGGAGTCGTTCTTACTCCAATAAACTACTCGGAGTTTGATTCCAAGTTGGATAACGGTTCGAACGCTAGTTCGGACTCCAGTCTGGCAAGTTTTCTCCTCCCCCGCGACATCTTCATGGCTTCAACACCACCACCCAAGGTGCGCTGACTACAAGAGGAGCAATAGGAGGAGGCGCGCTGATTGTGACAACAGGAGGAGGCTGACCGCGAGGCTCGCAATGACGAGCTACACAAGGCTGGGCAAGCAGCTCAGCATCAGATTCTCTAGACTAAAGTCGGCGATCACGACGTCTTCGTCACGCTGCAACAGAATGTTGTGGCCACCGCAACCTTGCTGGACACGCTCCAGCTCGGGCCTGATCACTAGGCCACCCCAACTATCACCAAGATCAAGGCGATGATTACGGCTGCTGCCTGCCAACAACAACAACAGCAGTCGGGTGACACCATAGTACCGACTCACCGGTCGGGATCTCCAGCAGCAGGTTCATCTACATCAACACGGCGCCAGGCGGCTGGCTCAAGTCGGCCACGCGAGGAGTCAAGGCAAATGTCACTCGGCAACACCAACAACGACAACCGGCGGCATCACCAGTATGACCGCCGGCCCAACCAAGATCTCCGAGGACGCCTACAACACGACCTCCGCCACACCATCAATGCCCGGCACCACGAACGAGAAGAGGATGAGCGCCACCGACTGGAGGACGAAAACGAGCGCTTCGGTCACCATCACGAGTGGTTTAACCGCCATGGTCGAAGCCCGAGCCCTCATGAAGATGAAGACATTCCAGCTTTCACTCGGGCCTACTCAGAAGACATCTCCAGTAACACCCAATTGGTCGAATTAGATCAGTTGGAAGAAGCAAGGGACATCGCAACAATCCAGTCGGCAAGGTATCTACAAGGCCTGTGTCACTACCACAATGGCAATGTCCGTGGCCGTGCCTTTTTGGTCGGGGATCTCGTTTTGAGGAAAAAACAAACTACAAAGACAGGCACAAATTATCCCCAATTTGGGAAGGGCTGTTCATTATAGCCAGGCGCCTACCGACTGAAGACCGAAGACGGTGCCCTTATCAACAACTCATGGAATATAGAACAGCTACGTCCTTTCTATACCTGAGTTTTACATTTTGTCCATGTGTACAGTTCTTTCTCGACTCACTACGCCGCTTGTCCCAACCGAGTAGTGAGTCAGGGGCTGCATGTATCATATGTGCTTTGTCAATAATATACGAGCCTGTGTTACTTAAGTTATGAAGTTTTTCTACGACTCTATTACATTTGCTCGAGTACAGCTTTCTGGTGAACGATTTTTACTAAGTTCCTATAGACTAACTCGGCGTAGACCATATAGTCAGGTAAAACTAATGACAACTGAGTAACAACTTAGGGCTTGGCAGCATTGCACATTTATTTACACATGTACTTACAAAAGTTTCTGCATACTGACTACATAATATATTGCTCTTACAGACCCAGGTCTCGAGTGATTATCTCCGCAGTCGGCCTTGCCCCGACTATCAGCTCCAGAGCCTCCTCAGGCGTCGTCTCCTTGGCAAACCCTTCCCCGATGGCCTCAATGTCTGCCCTTGGGTAGATGGATTTGGTCATTGCTAGGGTCTGGGCCACGCCGGCAATAACATGCTCATCCAAGTACCTTTTCAGGGCACTCGGTGCATCTTCAAGGCACGCCTCTACTTGGGGGATCCTGGTGCAGCTGGTTCCCACGGGGCAAGGGTCTATAAGGTCAAGGAGCCCTTTCACCAACTCGACGAGGGCCTCCCGCAACCACCGGACAAGTCTTATCTCCTCTCTGTAAGCCTCAAACTGGGCCTAGGAATTAACTCTTGTAGATGCCCAGGTTCATCGACGAGTAAACTCGTTAGGCAAAACAGCAGACGGAGAAATAAATGGATTGGTTAAAGTCACTGTCAAGGCGGAGGCTTACTTTTATAGTTGGCCTCCCACTTGGCTGTGGCCTTCTCCAGTTCGTCTTTTCGTCTTCGAGCTTGGCGGCGGCCTTCTTCAGATCGGCCTTCTCTTGCTCGAGCTCGGCATTGGCCATTGTCAGATTGGCCTCGCTTCTTTCAAGCTCGGCCCTGGCTCTCTCGGCCTCCTCCAGCTGGACTTTTTCCTCTGCTTGGGCCTCCAACTCGGCTTCGAGGGCTGCACATCAAAATAGTCAAGTACTTGGCATCGCAGTCAGGACGCAACTGGGCAGTCGGGAGACAGCATAGCTGGAGGAATCACAACAAGGGCTTGGTCAGGAAGGTTTATGTGGGGAACTTACCCCTAATCTTCTTGGCCTGGTCCCACTTTTCGGTCCTGAGCTGAGCGAGGACATCCCTTAGCCAAGTCTCCCGCCCCTCCAACGTGGTCTTCAGCTCCCGAAGCTGGTCCAATTCTTGGAGGTGTGGGGCGACCTCGGTCAGGACCTCGTTCATCTTCTCGGTGCGATCGACGAGTTTCTGAGAAAATCAAGTCAGAGCAAAGTCAGTTGTCGGGGCGTTACACAAGGAAGACTCTCAAGACCCAGCACGACTAAGACGACACCTAAATCCCCTGGGAGGCGGTGATCATGGCCTGGAGCAAGCCTTCAAGCTCCTTTCTCACCGCAGTCTTGTCATGTTTGTACCTTTTCGCGGTTCCGTTAGGCGCCGTCCAGCGGAATGTCCTGGCATACGTGGTGGCACCTCAATCCTAGGGAGGTTCGGCAATTCCGGCGGCGGTGACGATGATGACGACGAGAACGACCATGGCGGCGATGGAGTCCCAGCCCCCACCTCGGCGGCCCCTGCGGCCTCAGGGGCTGAATCGGGAGCTTCGGCGCTGGGTTCAACGACAGGCGTTTGCTCGGGGGCTGACTCGGGAGCTCCGGCAAGGGCTTCGACAGCAGGCGTTGGCTTAGGGGCTCGGCCAGCAGCTTTGGCAACCTCACCTTGGTCGAACGACGCTGGCGGCCCTACAATCAGGATAGTCTCGGTCTCCGTGACTGAGACGGCCTCTGGCTCGGTAGGTATGCTCGCTGGCGCCGGCTCGGCTGGGGCAGGCTCAACGATCGGAGCGGCTGGTGCGGTCTCCTTAAGATCGATATCGACGTGTTTCCTACATAACAAGTCGGACATTAAAACATTGCTACAGCGGACAAGAATTTCAGAAGATCCAACATAGCTCACCTCTTGGAGAACTTAAGTTTCCCACCGGGTGATTCGGGCCCCAACGGCGTGCTGCGACCCGCTGTCGAGCCAGTCAGCACGGCAGTCGGTGGTGGTGTTCTTTCCCGAGTCATTCTCATTTGCGGTATGGCTGGCTCGGGTGCTTGGGTACTCGGCGGCGCTTGCCCTGATCGCATACTCAGTGGCACCTTCGACGGGCTCGACCGTGGTGAGCTCAGCTGCGCTGGTCCTAGTCTGGGACTTGATGGCCTAGGTGCCGCGCTGGCTATGTCCCTTATCCTCAGGCTTCCTGCCGCGGCACTCGGCGTCATGGCCTTCTTGCCCCGATATGTAACTGGTCTTTTGCCCGCTCTCTTGGAGTCGGGTTGGGCAGCAAAAGGACTTCTCGGCCTCTTCTTTGACTTGGAGGCTGACAACGGGCGGGAGTCATCATCAAACTCCTCACACCACTGCAGATGATTCAACAAAGTACATCACACAATGTTGGGCAATCATATATGCATGTTCACCGGCATTCATTACAGAAGAAAGACAAGGGTTACCTAGGGACGGGGCCGATTGTGACTATAAGACGCGATGCGGCGTTTCTCGTCCTCGGTCTCGACCACCCCGCTGGAGAAATAACCAAACAGGGTTTTGGTCACTTTCTGCTCGTTGGCTGATTCATGGCTGACTCGGTCAGGGTCATATTTTCCCAGGTCATCCCAGCCAAACACGCCTCTCAGCATTAGAGGCTGGATGCGCCGAGTCAGAAAATGCCTGGCCATCCAAGGTCCGGTCAGGCCAGCTTTCTTGAAGCTGTCCAATTTCGCCAACAATTGATGCACTTGGCCCATCTCCTCAAAGGTTGGATCTACTGACCAATTTGGTGAAACCACTGGCGGCAAGCCGGTAAATGGACGCAAGGTGGGTGTTAGATCTGAATAATAGAACCACTCCTTGTGCCATCCTTTCAAGGAAGATTTCAAAGGAAGATCGATATATGTTTTCTTCCTCTCGCTCCTCAATTGAAGACCAACCCCCCAATCACTTGGATGTTACTCTTGGAGCGCTAGGGTTTAATGTGGAACAAATGCCTAAAGAAGTTGAAGTGAGGTTCCACACCAAAAAGACACTCGCGGAGAGTCACAAAAATGGAGATTTGAAGGATCGAGTTGGGATTCAAATTCACCAACTCCAACTCGTACAAGTCAAGGATGCGGCGAAAGAATGCAGAAGAGGGAAGGAACAAACCTTGGTTGAAAAAAGAGGCAAATACTACAGTTTTGCCGGATCGGGGATTTGGAACCGACTCACCCTTAGCCGGCCGCCAATGAATCACCTCCTAGCTTTGCAGCTTCAATTGATTCTCCAACAGCTTCAGCTTCACCTTGCCACAATCCGAAGTTGGCTAGGTGTTCTCCGACGCACCCGTAGAATCTGAAGCCTTCGACATGGTTGGGGGCGGAAAAGTTTGGGGAAAATGCGATTGGTGGCTTGGAATAGACAGAGAAGATCAGAATCGCCCGAGTTCTAGTGGGGAACAGTGAGCAGCAGTGAACCCTAGCGAAGTGAAAGGCGAAATTTGGGTGCAGAGGCGGAAGACGAAACGATTGGTTGCTTTGGGGAAGATGAAGGAATCTTTTTCTCTCTCTCCGTCTTTTATAGAGCCTGTGCCGACTAAATGGGCTTGGGCCTACACAGTCGGCACTGGGCCACCAAGATATGAGTTTCTACAGTAGCACACTCATAATGGGCCACTCGCGGGCTGTGTTAAAATCGCGGTGCTGGTGCTACCAACAGGAACTGATGAGGTAAACAGATATGCTTCATGAGAGCCTTATTGCTAAACATATATGTTTGGGTATCTGTTTTATCCACCAGGTCTCGAGGATATATCCTTATAAGGATCACAAGCTGGTCTTCATTAATATTGGGGTTGCAGGTATCTTTCTCGAGCACACCTGACCACGCAATGGATTTATTTTCATACAGTGGTACTCGGCTAACATGCTTGGCCAACAGTTGCCATGAGCAATATTATTCTGGCTGATGTGATGCTGAAGAGTCTAAACTTTTGAGTAGTGCATTACTCGGGAGAGACTATAAATATCTTTTCCAGCTGATATGATGCTGAGGAGTCTAACTCCCGAGTGGGACGCCACTCGGGAAAGACTATAAACCTCCTATTCCAGCTGACATGAAGCTAAAGAGTCCCATATACGAGTGGTATGCTACTCGGCAAGACTATAAATCATATTCTAGTTGACATGACACCGAAGAGTCTCATATACTAGTAGTAATCTACTCGGGAAAGACTGCAAGGTTAATGATCTTTGACTTTATGTTTAATTGTCTTCACAATTAAGAACAAAGTTGGGGGCTACAACTAATAGGTGCGCCTATTCAGTGCACACTATTCATTTACCAACATGAAGCCCTTCATAGCCTCGTTGCTAGCTGACATGAAGCAGGACTCGGGAAGAAGAAGAAGCACTCGGACAAAGAGTACTCGGGAGTAATGCACTCGGGCAATCTTCACCGTGGAGGACGAGCACTCGGCTTTAGCTGTGACTCAACTATGAAGGTCTCAGGGGCTACTGTGGAGGCCATGGGCCCCAGGTACCTCATCACAAGCATATGGGCCACTCGGATAGAGGATGGGCCGAGTCTTGTAATTAGAGATAAGATAGCACCCGCCAGATTTTGCCTTGTACAATAGGGAAAACACAGTCTTAGTCAGATAAGTTTCCATCTCTAAGAAGGAAATCCCTTGGCCGTATCTAGCTGGGATTGCTATCCTGTACCCCTACCCCCTAGTATATAAGGGGAGGCGCCCCATGATGGCACGAGATCATTGATCAACAAACACCTCAGAGGAATAACACCACAACTGGACGTAGGGTATTACCTCACATCGAGGGCCTGAACCAGTATAATCTTCTTTGCGTTCCTCTACAATTCACCGACTTTCCCCTTGCTGAGTAGCCCTATAGTTCTATTGCCGGTGTAAAACATCGAAAAGTCAGCACATCCGCATCTCTTTTGCCAGTGCTTCCGAATCGCAGGGTCGAGATTCTCTGTAAGGGGGGTAGGTTTGTAACACCCTGAAGATCATTTTAAAATACAAATTGTGCTTCAATCCTAAATTCTAGAAATTTTAAAATAGGGAAAGAGCCTTAAACAAATAAAAATCCTCCAGATTAACATTCAATTTTGCTTGTGGGTATTTTTATTAAATTCCCCATGTCCTAAAATGCACTCTGAATTTTTACTAGAACTTTCAAAGCGCAAATAATAATTCCTAGCAAATAAAAACAATTCATAGGATTTTCTAAAAAGAAAAACTAAAAATAAAACCCTAAAACCCTTTGAGCTGTTTTTGGCCCAGATCTCCCTTTCCCTTGGCCCGCTCGGCGTACCCCGCCCCCGTGCCTGGACCAGCCCAGTTTGGCCATGCCTGCCCTGAATCACTGTTAGGTGGGGCACACCTATCAGGGTTGTCCACTACCTCGCGCTCCGTCTCCCTCACTCCCTCCTGAAAACCCTAATGGCTAAATCCCCAAATTCGCTCTCCCCGTTCCATCAAATCCCAAATTGATTGAGGGAAAATCAATCCTCATTCATACCCATCATTTCCCCTCACTAATCCCATTCAATTTCACCCTAAATTGGCTTCAATTGGAGGTGTAATCCTAGCCGTTTCTGTCACCGCCATTAACGTCAGCTCCCAGGCTCCCCTTCTCTTCTCCCGTGCAAAAAAATGGGGTCCCGAGCCTCCTCTCTCTTTTCCTCTAATCCCCTGAAGCTCTTGCCCTCTCTCTTGCCACCACGCATCATTCTCGAGCTCCGCCACCACCGTTTGTCTCCAGCCATGCCTCATTATCGACCAAGGTCTTTGGCAAATGAAGGTCATGAGGTATTGGAGATCGAGATGCCGGGGGCATGGACCATGTCTATCTGTCCTAGGGTTCTGGCCGTAGAGGGGGGTCAGTGTCGGTTCTTTTGTCTACGATTGACCTAGGTGAAGGGTTATATCTTGACTTCCATTCCACATACTGTGGTGGCATGGGGCACGTGGGAACACGTGAGAGAGTTGTGTCTTGTGGGTAAAGATGTACACCTCTGGCCAGAGTATAATCTATTCGAATAGCCGCGCCTTCGGTTATGGGCAAGCCTAGCAATGTACCCAAGTTAGAGTTTCATCTGTTAAAAAAAGAATTATGGAACAATGGTTAAAATGTGATGGGGTTAGCCTTGGGTTAGGCAAGAACTAGGTAAGCATGGTACACGCTACTTTGGGTTAATTTGATCTTAGAAATAGAATTGAATTCATAAATGGCTTCAAAAGTTATTGAATAAAATAAAATTCTATTTAGTGCAAAATAGCCTCCTAATCCCTTTGTACTCCTCTAGCATTATTTATGCATTATTCCCGCGTATGATTTGTTGAGTACGTTGGTGGTACTCAGTCTTGCTCTATTTATTCCCAATCCAGATGATGAGTACCCTGGTGATGAAGGCTGCGATGTCTAGCTCATACCTGCTGTGGAGGCCATGGGCCCCGAGTACCTCATTACCAGCATATGGGCCACTCGGATAGAGGATGGGCCGAACCATGTAGTTAGAGATAAGATAGCACCCGGCAGATTTTTACCTTGTATAATAAGGAAACACAGTCTTAGTTGGATAAGTCTCTATCTCTAAGAAGGATATCCCTTGGCCGTATCCGGCTGGGATCCTTATCATGTACCCCTATCCCCTAGTATATAAAGGGAGGCAGGGCGCCCCATGAGGGCAGACGCAAGATCATTGATCACCAAACACCTCAACTGGACGTAGGGTATTACCTCACATCGAGGGCCTGAACAAGTATAAAAACTCTTTGTGTTCCTCTGCAATCCACCGAGTTTCCCTTCGCTGAGTAGCCCTATAGTTTTATTGCCGGTGCAAAGCATCGACAGTTGGCGCGCCAGGTAGGGGCTCCACGAATTCTTCATCCGCAAATTCGATGGATCCAACAAACGGAGTCGACGGCAACAAGTTCTCCCCTGGAGACACGATTTCCTTCGGAAGCCTCTATTTCATTGCCAACCAAATTGGCAACCTTACCTTGGCCGGAACAGATCCAATCCAACCAGCCAAGGAGCCAGCCGACGTAGCACCAGTCGGCCCGCAGGACGCCGTGATCTCCTTCAATGACTTACTGCGGCAGTCCTTCACATCGCCAAGCATCGGGACAACTCTCTCTGTCGATGCTTTGCACCGGCAATAAAACTATGGGGATACTCGGTGAGGGTGAATTTGGTGGACTGCAGAGGAACACGGAAGAGTTATACTAGTTCCGACCCTCAAAGTGAGGTAATACCCTACGTCCAGTTGATGTGTTATTCCTCTGAGGTGTTTGATGATCAGTGATCTTGTTCTCCTTGGCCTGAGGGGCGCCCTGCCTCCCTTTATATACTAGGTGACAGGGGTACATGATAAGGATCCCAGCTAGATACGGCCAAGGGATTTTCTCCTTAGAGATAGAGTCCTATCCGACTAAGACTATGTTTCCTTATTATACAAGGCAAAGCCTGCCGAATCTAGCTATATCTCTAATTACAAGGCTAGTCCCATCCTCTATCCGAGTGGCCCATATGCTTGTCATGAGGTACCCGGGGCTCATGGCCTCCACAGTAGCCCCTGAGACCTTCATAGTTGAGTCACAGCTGATGCCGAGTGCTCATCCTCCACGGTGAAGTCTTCCCGAGTGCATTGCTCCCGAGTACTCTTTGTCCGAGTGCTTCTTCTCCCGAGTCCTGCTTCATGTCAGCTGGCAGCGAGGCTATGAAGGGCTCCATGTAGAAGTATGAATAGTGGGCACCAAATAGGTGCACCTATTAAGTGTACCCCCCGACTTTGTGCTTAATTGTGAAGACAATTAAACATAAAGTCAAAGATCTTTAACCTTGTAGTCTTTCCCGAGTAGTATACTACTAGTATATGAGACTCTTCGGTATCATGTCAACCGGAATTTAAATTATAGTCCTGCCGAGTAGCATGCCACTCGTATATAGGACTCTTCGACTTCATGTCAGTCGGAATATGTGTTTATTGTCTTGCCGAGTAGAATGCTACTCGTATATGGGACTCTTCAGCTTCATGTCAGCTGGAATAAGGGGTTTATAGTCTTTCCCAAGTGGCGTCCCACCCAGAAGTTAGACTCCTCTGCATCATGTCAGCGGGAAAAGATATTTATAGTCTCCCTCGAGTAGTGCACTACTCGAAAGTTAGACTCTTCAGCATCATATCACCCGGAATAATGTTGCTCATGGCAACTGGTGGCCACGCATGTAGGCCGAGTACCACTGTATGAAAATAAATCCATTGCGTGGTCAGGTGTTCCCGAGAAAGATACCTGCATCCCCAATGTTAATGAAGACCAGCTGGTGATCCATATTAGGATATATCCTCGAGACCTGGTGGATAAAACAGATACCCAAACATATATGTTTAGCAATAAGGCTCTCATGAAGCATATCTGTTTACCTCATCGGCTCCTGTTGGTAGCACTAGCGCTATAATTTCAACTCAGCCTACAGGCGGCCCACATGGAGCATGCTACTGTAGAAACTCATATCTTGGTGGCTGCTACCAACTAAGCCGGCCTGAGCTGACCTACCCAGCATAGCTCTATAGAAGTATCATCCATCGCATGTCAGGATGAGTTTTTTGGTGTCGGTAACCGCAATCAGCCAGAGAAATCCTTATTTGCAAACCTTTCCGACTTACGTTTCGGATGCAACCTGGTTGCCACATAAGCCTGAGTAGGTATATTGCAGGGTCTGCTTGCCCTCCTCAGGTGTGACGCAGTGCATGAGAACCTCGGATGCGCTTTGACGATGTAAGTCTTCTCTGACTTGGGTAAAGCCGAACAAGGTACCCGAACCTTGCATTAGCAGAGGGTTCAGCTGGCGACCCTCATGGGGTGTACCCTATCCAACAGAGTTATGGCCAAATAAGGTACCCGACCCTTGCATTAGCATAGGATTCGTCTGGCGACCCTCATGGGGCGTACCCAATCTGACAGAGTTGTGACCAAATAAGGTACCTGAACCTAGCATTAGCATAGGATTCGGCTGGCGACCCTCATGGGGCGTACCCTACTTAGCCGAGTAGTACGCGAGCCCCGACTGGCACCGGAGGTCGATTATATTAGCTGAATATTGTACCCGAACCTTGCATTAGCATAGGATTCGGCTGGCGACCCTCATGGGGCGTACCCAACTCAATAGAGTTGTGATCGGATAAGGTACCTGAACCTAGCGTTAGCGTAGGATTCAGCTGGCGACCCTCATGGGGCGTACCTCATCAAGCCGAGTGACATACGACCCCCGACTAGTGTCAGAAGTCAGTTGTCAGCTCCCATGGAGCGTAGCCGGGGAAGATGACGTCCGACTTGTGCAAGTACTCAGTCAGTAGCCCTCATGGAGCATTCCGAGCGTATCTTGGCAGACTAGTCCAGCCCCTGAGCGTAGGAGATAGGCTCGCAGCCTTGAATTCCTGTCACGCGTATCCGGAGCTGGGCCTGCAATATAAAGATATCGGATGAGTAGCATCTGATGATGAAAACAATCACCCGAATAAAATGTATTTTACAATATATGTAAATACATGTTCTTCCTCTTATTGATATTAATTTCCCCGAGTAGTTGACCCCTTACGTTTAAGCACTCTGCCCGACTAGTCATAGCCTCCTAGCATCGGGAGTTGGCTCATGGCTCTTTCCCAAACATGCGTTTTGGGTGACTTGAGTTCGTCTTTCATGGAGCAAAGTTTCATGGATCAGGATTTATGCTTGTCATGAGGTACCCAGGGCCCATGGCCTCCACACTCTCCTTCGGCGTCCGACTTGTGCTAGGCCTTGAGCCAGCTCTGGTTGGGCCGAGAAGGGGGGAGATCATCAATCTCCCACATGGACTCGGCGATGCTGTGGATCTACATCCTACATAACAGACCCGATCTCCTGCGATTCAGTTTGGACACGGCCAAGTGCCATTTTAGATTGGATCTAGAGAGGTTGGGGTCGTTCTCACTCCGATAAACTACTCGGAGTCTGATTCCAAGTTGGATAATGGTTCGAACGCCAGTTCGGACTCCAGTCTGGCGAGTTTTCTCCTCCCCCGTGAGATCTTCATGGCTTCAACACCACCCTCTAAGGTGCGCCAACTACAAGAGGAGCAACAGGAGGAGGTGCGCCGACTGCAACAACAGGAGGAGGCTGATTGCGAGGCTCGCAATGACGGGCTGCGCAGAGCAAGGCGAGCAGCCCAGCAGCAGATTCTCCAAACTAAAGTCGGCCGCAACAGAATGTTGTGGCCGCCGCAACCTTGCTGGATACGCTCCAGCTCGGGCCTGATCACCAGGCCACACCAACTATCGCCAGGATCAAGGCGATGATCATGGCGGCTACCTGCCAATGGCAACAACATCAGTCGGGTGACACTGTGATACCGACTAACCGGTCAGGATCTCCAGCAGCCGGCTCATCCACTTCAGCACGGCGTCGGGCGGCTGGCTCTAGTCGGCCCCGTGAGGAGTCTAGGCAAACTACACTCGGCAATACCAATAACGACAACCGGCGCCGTCACCAGTATGATCGCCGGCCTAATCAAGACCTCCGAGAGTGCCTACAACATGACCTTCGCCACACTATCAGCGCCCGGTGCCGCGAACGACACGAAGATGAGCGCCGCCGACTGGAAGACGAAAACGAGCGCTTTGGTCTCCATCACGAGTGGTTCAACCGCCGTGGTTGAAGCCCAAGCCCTCACGAAGATGAAGGCATCCCAGCTTTCACTCGGGAGCTATAGGACGTCCATTGGCTCACTGGGATCGAAAAGTATGACGGCAAGACAAATCCCGAGTCCTGGCTCACCGTATATACCCTAGCAGTTCGAGCTACTGGGGGCAACAATAAAGCCATGGCTAACTACCTCCCAGTCACGCTAGCCAACTTGGCGAGGACATGGCTGACAGGGCTCCCGAGGCGGTCGATCGGTTCCTGGGGAGAACTCAGGGATCGGTTCATCGCCAATTTTCAGGGAACCTATGAGAGGCCGTCTTCAGAGCACGATCTTTATCAGCTGCACCAGAAGAAGAATGAGTCTCTACGAGATTTTATCAAGAGGTTCTTCGAGAAGTGCAACAAGATCCCAATGATCCGCGACAAGGCCGTCATCGCCGCCTTCCGAAAGGGAGTAAAGGACGCCCCGTTCATCGCGAAGTTCACTCGGAAACCACCGCCGTTTGTCCAGGCTCTGTTCGACATGGCCAACAAATACGCCGACTCAGCTGAAGCGGTCGCAGAGGCCCTTGACGAGAAGAAGGAGTGCCGATAGAAGGACCAAAAGGCGAAAGCCGACAACGAGCCGTCTCAAAACAAGTCTAGCAACCGCAAGCAGAAGTCGAACAACGAGGTGGCCAACATGGAGCGTACCCGGTAGTGGCCCCAGTAGAACAACGACTACCAGAAAGTCATGAGGGGGCCATGCCCCTTCCATCCCAAGGGCAAGCACGCAGCCAAAGACTGCTACATGCTCAAGAAGTTTGCTTCCAAGCAGGCTTCATCGTCTGGTGCCGACAAGGACAAAGACAAGCCAGACTCGGGTCCGGCTGATGATTTTCAAGATCCTCAAGCCGAGCTGAATCACATCTTTGGGGGGCCGCTCGCGTACGAGTCTAAGCGTAAACAGAAGCTATCAGCGCACGACATCAACACGGTCTCTACGACGGACACCCCCCAGTACCTGCGCTGGTCAGAGATGGCCATTACCTTCAATCGTGTAGATCACCCAGATCGGGTTTCTCACCCGGGACATTATCCACTCATCCTGGACCCGGTCGTCAGAAACATCAGGCTGAAGAAAACCCTCATTGACGGAGGTAGCGCGCTCAACATCTTATTCGCCAAGACTTTGGACGAGATGAAGATTCCTCGCTTAGAACTACGGCCGAGTACTGCGCCCTTCCACGGGATAATTCCCGGCCTGTCATCAACTCCACTCGGGTAGATAACCTTGTCGGTAACCTTCGGCACGCAGGATAACTTCTGCACGGAAAACATCTGCTTCGAGGTTACCGACTTCGAGACCGCATACCACGCAATACTCAGACAATCGGCACTCGCCAAATTCATGGCGATACCGCACTACACATATATGGTGCTCAAGATGCCTGGGCCAGCAGGAGTCCTCTCCCTCCGCAGCGACATCAAGCAAGCCTTCACCTGTGACAAGGAGAGCTGCGAACTGGCTCAATTACAAGAAGCGGCAGTCGGGCGCGATCGCATTCGGCAAGCCGTCGCAACTGAAGTCAAGCAGGATCAAGTTCCGGCAAAAAAGGCAGCGAAGTTCATCAAGCTGAACTCAAGACCGCAAGGATGCTATTCGGGAGGAGATTACCAAGCTCCTTGCAGCCGGGTTCATCAAGGAGGTCTATCACCCGGATTGGCTGGCAAACCCAGTTCTAGTCCGAAAGAAAAATGGTAAATGGCGCATGTGTGTCGACTACACCGATCTCAACAAGGCGTGCCCCAAGGACTCATTTGGTCTGTGGTAGATTCCACAGCCGGGTGCGACCTACTCAGCTTTCTTGACTGCTACTCGGGATACCATCAAATCAGCCTGAGGGAGGAAGACTACTTAAAGACATCTTTCAGCACGCCGTTTGGAGCGTACTGCTATATCACACTGCTGTTCGGTTTGAAGAATGCTGGAGCAACCTATCAACGGGCAATTCAGTGGTGTCTGCACACTCAGATCGGGCGCAATGTGGAAGCCTACGTCGACGACGTGGTGATCAGGACCAAGCCCAAAGAAGACCTCATCGCTGACCTGGAAGAAACCTTCCATAATCTTCGACGATTCAAAATGAAGTTGAACCCGGAAAATTGCGCCTTCGGAGTGCCATCCGGCAAATTAGTCGGCTTCATCGTCTCGCATCGCGGCATCGAGGCTAACCCAGAGAAAGTCAACGCCATAATGAACATGGCTCCCCCAACTAACCTCAAAGACGTCCAGAAGCTAACAGGCTGCATGGCGGCACTCAGCCGATTTATTTCCCGACTGGGCGAACGAGGCATGCCCTTCTTCAAGCTACTCAAAAAGGCGGACAATTTCCAATGGACTCCGGACGCCCAACAAGCCTTCGATGACTTCAAACAATTTCTGACATCACCTCCCGTGTTGGCGTCACCTATGCCCCAAGAACCGCTAATGCTATATCTGGCGGCAACTACTCAGGTAGTCAGCACGGTGCTGGTGGTTGAGCGATCCGAACAGGGTCATATTCAGAAAATACAATAGCCAGTCTACTTTGTCAGCGAGGTGCTTGCCAACTGGAAGACGAGATATCCGCAAGTCCAGAAGCTGTTATATGTCCTACTCATGACAGTCCGGAAGCTAGTGCATTATTTCCAAGCATATCAAGTCACGGTGGTCACAGCGTTTCCACTCGGGGATGTCCTTCATAATCGCGAAGCCACCGGCCGAATTGCTAAATGGGCACTCGAGTTGATGGCGTTTGATATCACCTTTCAGCCAAGGACATCAATTAAATCACAAACTCTAGCTGACTTCGTTGCCGAGTGGACAGAAGTTCAACTGCCTACATCAACAGCAAAGCTAGAGTACTGGACAATGTACTTCGACGGTTCTCTACAGATCGGCGGTGCCGGGGCTGGACTCATATTGACGTCCCCCACCAGTGAAAAACTAAAGTACGTCTTACAAATCCACTTCCTGGTTTCCCACAACGTCGCTGAGTATGAGGCACTTATCCACGGGCTCCGCATCGCTATATCAGTCGGCATACATCGATTGGTTGTGCGCGGGGATTCTCAACTCGTGGTGAACCAAGTCATGAAAGACTGGACTTGTCTCGATGACACCATGGCGGCATACTGTTAGGAGGTTCACAAGCTGGAAAACAAGTTTGACGGGCTGAAAATAACACATGTCCTGCATCAATACAATGACGCGGCAGACGAGCTGGCAAATATGGGATCCAAGGGAGAAGCGGTCCCGACTGGAATCTTTGTCGAGCAACTCATGGAGCCATCAGTCAAGAAGAAACCGGCACCGGAGCAGTCGGGAGGCGAACCTACCCCGGCGATTGACGAGGTGCTGCACATATGTCAAGACTAGCGGACTCCTGTTGTCAAATTTCTCCTGGATGACGAACTCCCAGAAGATCGCAGTCAAGCCGAGCAGATCAAGCGTCGAAGCAATAGCTTCCTACTAGTCGGAGAAGACCTATACCGAAGGAGCGCATCTGGTGTCCTCATGCGTTGCGTCACCACCGAGGAGGGCAAGCAGATCCTACAGTCGATCCACTCGGGCATATGTGGCAACCATGCCGCATCTAGGACGTTAGTCAGAAAGGCCTACCAGCAGGGATTTTTCTGGCCCACAGCAGAAACAGATGCCAAGGACATTGTTTGCAAGTGCGAGGGTTCCCAGTTCTATGCAAGACAAACAAATCTCCCAGCCCAAGAACTCCAAACTATACCTATTTCTTGGCCATTCACAGTATGGGGGCTCGTCATGGTCGGGCCTTTCAAGAAAGCGCCAGGAGAGTTTACACATCTATTCGTCGCAGTTGACAAGTTCACCAAGTGGATTGAGGCCAAACCCGTTGCAACTATAACAGCGGCATGAGCAAAGGACTTCATCTTGAATATATTATATAGATTCGGGGTTCCTAACCGCATCACACCGACAACGGTACTCAGTTCACAGGTGGCGTATTTCAAGACTTCTGCGAAGATTTCGGCATCAAGATCTGCTATGGCATCTGTGGCACACCGCGGAGCAACGGCCAGGTCGAATGAGCCAATGGTATGGTCTTACAAGGCATCAAGGCCAGGATATTCGACCGACTACAACCATACGCGGGCCGGTGGGTCCAAGAACTCCCATCTGTTCTCTGGTCTCTCAGAACCATGGTTAGTTGGGCAACAGGGCAATCCCCTTTCTTCCTGGTCTATGGTGCCGAGGCTATGCTACTGACAGAGTTACAGTTCAACTCTCCGCGAGTCCGGGCTTACTCCGAAGACGTCTCAAATAATACCTGATTGGTCGAGCTAGATCAGTTGGAAGAAGCAAGGGACACCGCAACAATCCAGTCAGCAAGGTATCTTCAAGGCTTGCATTGCTACCACAACCGCAATGTCCGTCGCCGCGCCTTTTTGGTCGGGGATCTCGTCTTGAGAAAAATACAACCCACCAAAGACAGGCACAAATTATCCCCAATCTGGGAAGGGCCGTTCATTATAGCCGAGGTCACGCGGCCAGGCGCCTACTGATTGAAGACCGAAGACGGCATTCTCATCAGCAACTCATGGAACATAGAATAGCTACGTCCTTTCTATACTGTTGACGCCGAAAACCGCCGGGTGTGCCGAAAAGCTTGCTGACGATCTGGTTCGGCGCCTAGAGACACGCGAAGGCCTGGGAGATCTGCTTAGCTCCAGTGCAGGTCCTAAATTGTTGAGGTTCGTAGGCGTGCCGGTCAATTTGACCCCGCAATTGACAAGGATGTGAAGAAATCTGATTACTGATCCAATCGGCCAGCAAGCCGATACGGATTCCTTCCAGCCGATCGCCGCTATGCTCGTGCCCAAGCCCTCGCCTGTACTCACGCCCGGGTCTTGTGCTCGCGTTCTCGCTCTCGGGTCCTCGCTTGTGCTCGTGCCTGGGTCAGCAGCAACTGCACATCGGCTATCGGCCGATACGGACTGATGTAGGCTCCTCGTAGCCGATGGCCGATGGCACCTGTGTATCGGCTAGGAAACCGATAGCGCTATAAACAAATAGATAAGCTGTTAGTACAACATGTGCATCGGCTAGAAGCCGATGATAAAATAGATATGCTGGATAGTAAGCCAGCCGACTGCCGAGGAAACACATGTGCATCGGCTAGAAAACCGATGATAATATAGATGACAAACAGTAAAGATAATACAGTCGGCTTTATAAAAAGATAACCTATCGGCTAAGCACTCCGATAGAACGTCGCATATACACCGATCGGCTCGGCAAGGATAAATCTATTATTATCGATCTAGTAGTTCAAACCTAACTGATGCAGCACAGATCGATAATAGTAAAGGAACCTCAACGAGCCGATAAACCTAATGCAACTGTGATGAAAATAACTTACCGGCTATACATTCCGATAAGACGCTTGCACGAAGGATATCAGCCTAACAGGAATAATTTATCGCTAGCAGTTTAGTAGGTCGGACCCAACCGATGCAGCACAAACTGATGATAAACTACCCCCGATAAACTGATAAAAACTGTGCACGCGTGATGTGATATACCTGACCAGCCTAAGAGGTCGGACCGAACCGATGCAGCCGTAGACAGATCCGATACACCGTGGTAAGCCGACTACCATAGACCGACTAGAATATCGGACCTAACCGAGAAAGTCCTAGCCGATTGGTAGTCGGGGTAACGAGACTTACCCTCTCGCAGGAGTTCGGACCTAACCGATGCAGCCCCGCTCGAGAAGCAAGAACCCGTTGGTAAAGGGTGGCGATGCGCCGAATTGTATTGATCGATTAGATAGTTTACAAGGTCCCCGGGCATACGTATATATACCCCGAGTTACAAGAGTCCTTATAGGACACGTAACAAGACTTTCCTAACTAGAAAAGGAAAACTAACAGACCTGATCGGACAAGAGATCAGGTTTCCTAAAAGATAAAACTATCTAATAGATAAGATAATTAACTGCCATAGCGTGGTCTTCACGATTCCTTCCCGAATCCGGCTTCTTCTGGATTAGCTCCCAACGGCTGATATCACTTCTTTCCTTAACCAAGTCCGACGCGAATCGTACCAAATTTTGGCGTTAACATATACCTGAGTTTTACAATATTCCATGTGTACAGTTTCTCTGACTCACTACACCGCTTGTATCAACCGAGTAGTGAGTCAGGGGCTGCATGGATATATGTGTTCTGTCAATAATATACGAGCCCATCCCACTCTAGTTATGTAGCTTTACTACGACTATCGCGTTTGCCCGAGTACAGCTTCCTACATTGAACGATTTTTTAAGTTCTGACAGACTAACTCGGCGTAGACTACACGGTCAAGTAAAGCTAATGACGATTGAGTAAATAAGCTTGGCGGCATTGCACATATATTTACACATGTTTTCCACAAAAGTTTATGCATACCGACTACATAATATGTTGCCCCTACAAACCCAGGTCTCGGGTAATTATCTCAGCATTCAGCTTTGCTCGGGCAATCAGCTCTAGCGCCTCTTTGGGCATCGTCTCCTCGGCAAACCCCTCCCCGATGGCTTCATTGTCTGCCGTCGGGTAGATGGATTTGGTCATCGCCAGGGTCTGGGCCATGCCGGCAATGACATGCTCATCCGAGTACTTCTTCAAGGCACTCGGTACATCTTCAAGACGCGCCTCTATTTGGGGGATCCTGCTGCAACTGGTTCCCACAGGGCTGGGATCTATCAGGTCAAGGAGCCCTTTCACGGACCCGACGAGGGCTTCCCGTGACTCCCTGATGACTCATATCTCCTCTGTGTAAAACCGATACTAGGCCTGGATATTGGCTCTCATGTCTGTCTGGGTCCACTAGCAAGTAAACTTGTCAGGCTCGGTTGCAGATGGAATAACTAATGGATTGGTTAAGATCACGGTCAGGTTGGGGACTTACTTTCGTAGTCGGCCTCCCACTTGGCTATGGTTTTCTCCAGTTTGGCTTTTTCCTCGCCGAGCTTGACGATGGCCTCTTTTAACTCAACCTTTTCCCGTTTGAGTTCGGCGTTGGCCTCTGTCAGGTCGGCCTTGACCTTCTCAAGCTCGGCCTTGGCTCCTTTGGCCTCCTTCAGCCGGGCTTCCCCCTCTATTTGGGTCTTCAACTCACCTTCAAGGGCTGCACGACAGATTAGTCATGGACTCAACCTTGCAGCCAAGACACAACTAGGCAGTCGGGAACAACGCAGCTGGAGAAACACATCAAGAGTTCAGTCGGGAAGACGTATTCGGGGGACTTACCTCTAATCTTCGTGGCCTAGGCCCAATTTTCATCCCTGAGTTGGGTGGCGGCATCCTTCAGCCAAGCTTCCCTCCCCGCGTGGCGCTCCTCCATCTCGTCCTTCAACGCCCGGAGTTGCTCTAATTCCGCGAGGTGGGGAGCCATTTCAACCAAGATCTCGGTCATCGCCTCGTTACGATCGACAAGTTTCTGCTCAGGGAAAGAACAAATCAAGAGTGGAGTCAGACGTCAACACAAGAAGACCACCATGACTCTACCACAAGAATTATACCCCAACTCCCTGGGACCCGGTGATGGCGGCGCGGAGCAAGCTTTCGCGTTCCCTTCTTGCCGCGGCCTCATCAAGCCTGAAACTCTTCACGGTCCCATCAGGCGCCGTCCAGGTGAACGTCCGAGGGAGCCTGCGCGGAGGAGCTTCAATCCGAGGAAGGTTCGGGATCTCCGGCGGCAGCGACGACGATGACGACGATGACCACGACGGCGACGGAGTCCCGGCCCCCACGTCGGTGTCCCCCGCGGCCTAGGGAATCAACTCGGGGGCTCCAGCAGCGACCTCTGCGGCTGGCAGCAACTCAGGGGCTAGGGCAGCAGCCTCAGTAATTGCCCCTTGATCGGGCGACAACCACGGCCCCGCAGTTGGGACCACCTCAGTCTCCGTGACTGGGCTGGCCTCCGGCTCAGCGGGCATGCTCGCGGGTGCCGGCTCGGCTTGGGCAAGCTCTTCAAGGGGAGCGGTCAGAGCGGTCTCCTTGAGGTCGATGTTGGCACGCTTCCTGCATCACAAGACAGTCACCAAAGTACCACTGCAACAGACAAGAATCTCAGAAGCTCTAGAGCAGCATACCTCTTGGAGAACTTCAGCTTCCTGCCAGGCGATCCAGCTTCCTGACAAGAATCTCACAAGGAAGATTTCAAGGGAAGATCAAGATAAGTCTTCTTCCCATCACTCCTCAGCTGGAGACCAGCCCCCCCCATCACACTAATATTATTCTTGGAGGGCTGAGGTTTGATGTGGAACAGATGCCGGAAGAAAATAAAATGGGGTTCCACCAAATATGGAGATCTGAAGAATCGAGTTGGGATTCAAATGCACCAACTCTAGCCCGAAGAAGTCAAGGACGCGGCAGAAGAAATCGGAAGAGGGAAGGCACAAGCCCCGATCGAAAAAAGAGGAGAAAACTACTGTTTCACCAGGTTGGGGATTTGGGACCGACTCACCCTTAGCCGGCCGCCAACGAATCACCTCTTGGCTGGGCAACTTCAGTTGACTCTCCAGCAGCTTCAGCTTCACCGAGCCACAATCTAAAATCGGCCAAGCACTCTCCGACGCACCCGCAAGATCTGAAGATTTCGGCATGGCTGGAAGTGGTAAGATTTGGGGAAAAACTAATCGGGGGCTTGGAACAGACGAAGAGGATTGGAATTGCCCGAGTTCGGGTGGGGAACAGCAGCAGCTAACCCTAGCCAGGCGGGAAGCAAAAAGTTGGGCGCGAAGGTGGAAGACGAAGCGATTGGTTAATTTGGGGAAGATAAAGGAATCTTTTTCTCTCTCCCCGCTTTTTATAGAGCCGATGCCGACTAAATGGGCTTGGGCCTACATAGTTATCACTAGGCCACCAAGATATGAGTTCCTACAGTAGCATGCTCCATGTGGGCCGTCCGTAGGCTGAATTGAAATTATAGCGCTGGTGCTACTAACAGGAGCCGATGAGGTAACAGATATGCTTCATGAGAGCCTTATTGCTAAACGTATATGTTTGGGTATCTATTTTATCCACCAGGTCCCGAGGATATATCCTTATAAGGATCACAAGCTAGTCTTCATTAAAATTGGGGATGCAGGTATCTCTCTCGGGTACACCTGACCACACAGTGGATTTATTTTCATATAGTTGTACTCGGCCTACATGCGTGCTCACCAGTTGCCATGAGCAACATTATTCCGGCTGATATGATGTTGAAGAGTCTAACTTCCGAGTAGTGCACTACACAGGAGAGACTATAAATATCTTTTCCCGCTGACATGATGCGGAGGAGTCTAACTTCTGAGTGGGACACCACCGAGAAAAGACAATAAACCCTTTATTCCAGCTGACATGAAGCTGAAGAGTCCCATATACGAGTAGCATCCTACTCGGCATGACTATAAACGCACATTCCGACTGATATGAAGTCGAAGAATCCTATATACAAGTAGTGTGGGAGCCATGGGCCCCGGGTACCTCACTACAAGCACATGGGCCACTCGGATAGAGGATGGGCCAGATCATGTAATTAGAGATAAGATAGCACCCGGCAGGCTGTACCTTGTACAATAAGGAAACATAGCCTTAGTCGGATAGGATTCTATCTCTAATAAGGAAATCCCTTGGTCGTATCCGACTGGGATCCTTACCATGTACCCCTGTCCCCTAGTATATAAAGGGAGGCAGGGCGCCCTATGAGGGCAACCCGAGATCATTACTCACAAATCCACCTGAGAGGAATAACACCTCAACTGGACGTAGGGTATTACCTCACCTTGAGGGCCTGAACCAGTATAATTCCCTTGTGTTCCTCTGCAATCCACCGAATTCCAGTTCGCCGAGTACCCCCATAGTATTATTGCCGGTGCAAAGCATCGACAGTTGGCGCGCCAGGTAGGGGACCGGCGAGTTCTTCATCAACAGATTCGATGGATCCCATCAACGGAGTCAGGAGCGACAAGTTCTCCAACGGAGACACCATCACCTTCGGGAGCCTTGATTTCGTCGCCGATCAACTCGGCAACCTTTCTTTGGCTGAGGCAGATCCGATCTTGCCAGCCGAGGAGCCAGCCGGCGTTGCGCCAGTCGGCCCCAGGGACGTCACCATCTCTTTCGACGATCTACTACGACAGTCCCTCACCTCGCCGGACATCGGGACAACTCTCTCCTTCGGCGTCCGACTCGCGCTAGGCCTTGAGCCAGCGCGGGTTAGGCCAAGAGGGGGAGAGATCGTCAATCTCCCGTACGGATTCGGCGACGCTGTGCATCTACAACCCGCGCAGCAGACCCGACCTCCAGCGATTCAGTTTGGGCACGGTCATGAACCGTTTCAGATTGGATCTAGGGAGGTCGGAGTCGTCCTAACTCCGATAAACTACTCGGAGTCCGACACTAAGTCGGATGGTGGTTCGAGCATAAACTCGGACTCCACCTTGGCAAGCTTCCTCCTCCCCCGCGAGATCTTCATGGCTTCAACGCCACCTTCCGAGGTGCGCCGACTGCAAGAGGAGCAGCATGAGGAGGCGCGCCGAGTACAACAACAAGAGGAGGCCAACCGACAAGCTCGCAATGACGGGCTTCGACAAGCTGGGCGAGCCGCCCAGCAGCAGATCCTCCGAACCAAAGTCGGCGACCACGATGTCTTCGTCACGCCACAACAGAACGTCGTGGCCGCCGCAACTCTGCTGGACACGCTCCAGTTTGGGCCGGACCATCAGGCCACACCAACCATCGCCAAGATCAAGGCGATGATTACTGCTGCCGCCTGCCAGCAGCAAGAACAGTCAGGCAACACTCACATACCGACCCGTCGAACGGGCTCTCCAGCGGCGGAGTCATCTGCATCAGCACGACGACGGGCAGCCGGCTCCACCCGGCAGCATGAAGAATCCCGCCAAACAACACTCGGCAATACCAACTACGACAACCGGCGGCGTCACCAATACGACCGCCGACACAATCAAGACCTCCGATTGCGGTTACAACATGATCTTCGCCACACTATAAATGCCCGGCGCGAAGAGCGCGAAGAGGATGAACGCCGCCGACTGGAGGACGAACACGAGCGCTTCGGTCTCCACTACGAGCGGCTACACCGCCAAAACCGAAGCCCGAGTCCTCACGATAATGAAGGCATCCCAGCCTTTACTCGGGAGTTACAAGACGTCCGATGGCCAGTCGGCTTTAAGCCTACCGGAATTGAAAAGTACGACGGCAAGACCAACCCAGAGTCCTGGCTCACCGTTTACGTCCTAGCAGTTCAAGCTGCTGGGGGCGACAGCAGAGCCATGGCTAACTACCTCCCAGTCGCGTTATCCGACTCGGCGAGGACATGGCTGACAGGCCTCCCAAGGCGGTCGATCGGTTCCTGGGGACAACTCAGGGAGCGGTTCATCGCAAACTTCTAGGGGACCTACGAGAGACCGGCTTCCGAGCACGACCTCTACCAACTGCATCAGAAAAAGAACGAGTCTCTACGGGAATTCATCAAAAGGTTTTCCGAGAAGCGCAATCAAATCCCAAGCATCAAAGACGAGGTCGTCATCGCCGCCTTCCGCAAGGGAGTAAAAGACGCCCCGCTCATCGCGAAGTTCACTCGGAAGCCACCATCCACCGTCCGGACTCTCTTCGACATGGCCAACAAATACGCCGACTCAGCTGAAGCCGTCGCAGAGGCCTTCGACGAGAAGAAGGAGCCCCGACAAAAAGACAACAGGGCAAAAGCCGACAATGAGCCGCCTCAGAACAAGCCTGGCAGCCGCAAGCGGAAGTCAGACAACGAGGTGGCTAACATGGAGCGCAGTCGGTCACGGCCCCAGCGGAACAACGACTACCAGAAAGTCATGAGCGGGCCTTGCCCCTTTCACCCCAAGGGCCGGCACGCAGCCAAAGACTGCCACATGCTCAAGAAGTTTGCCTCCGAGCAGGCTTCATCATCTGCCGTCGGCGACAAGGACAAGGACAAGCCGGACTCGGGTCCGGCTGACGACTTCCAGGACCCCCAAGCCGAACTCAACCACATCTTCGGGGGGCCACTCGCGTACGAATCCAAGCGCAAGCAGAAGCTATCAGCGCGGGACATTAACGCGGTCTCCACAACGGATGCCCCCCAATACTTGCGCTGGTCAGAGATGGCTATCACCTTCAACCGCGCGGATCACCCAGATCGGGTTTCCCACCCGGGACGATACCCACTCGTCCTGGATCCGGTCGTCAAAAATATTAGGCTGAAGAAAACCCTCATCGACGGAGGCAGTGCGCTCAACATCCTGTTCGCCAAGACTTTGGACGAGATGAGAATTCCTCGTTCAGAACTACGGCCGAGCACCGCGCCCTTCCATGGGATAATCCCCGGCTTGTCATCAACCCCACTCGGGCAGATAACCTTGCCGGTGACCTTCGGCACGCGGGACAACTTCCGCACAGAAAACATCTCCTTCGAGGTCGCCGACTTCGAGACCGCGTATCACGCGATACTCGGACGACCGGCCCTCGCCAAATTCATGGCGATACCGCACTACACATACATGGTGCTGAAGATGCCCGGGCCAGCAGGAGTCCTCTCCCTCCGCAGCGACGCTAAGCAAGCCTTCACCTGCGACAAGGAGAGCTGCGAGCTGGCTCAAACACAAGAAGCGGCAGTCGGGCGCGACAGCATCCGGCAAGCCGCTACATCTGAAGTCGACCAAGATCCAGTTCCGGCGAAAAAAGCAGCGAAGTCGGGAATCCTCAAAGACATCCAGAAGCTGACAGGCTGCATGGCGGCACTCAGTCGGTTTATCTCCCGACTGGGCGAACGGGGCATGCCCTTCTTCAAGCTCCTCAAAAAGGCGGACACCTTTCAGTGGACCCCGGAAGCCCATCAAGCCTTCGAAGACTTCAAAAAATTCCTCACATCACCCCCCGTGCTAGCTTCACCCCTGCCCCAGGAACCACTAATGCTTTATCTGGCGGCAACAACACAGGTAGTCAGCACGGTGCTGGTAGTGGAGCGATCCGAACAGGGTCATCTTCAAAAAATACAACGGCCAATCTACTTTGTCAGCGAGGTCCTTGCCGACTCCAAAACAAGATACCCGCAGGTCCAGAAGCTGCTATACGGCCTACTCATCATAGTCCGAAAGCTGGTGCACTACTTTCAAGCACATCAAGTCACGGTGGTCACAGCGTTTCCACTCGGGGATGTCCTTCATAATCGCGAGGCCACCGGCCGGATCGCTAAATGGGCACTCGAGTTGATGGCGTTTGACATCACCTTTCAGCCACGGACAGCTATCAAATCTCAAGCTCTAGCCGACTTCGTGGCCGAGTGGACAGAAGTTCAACTCCCAACACCAACAACAAAGCTAGAGTACTGGACAATGTACTTCGACGGTTCCCTACGGATCGGCGGTGCCAGGGCTGGAGTCATACTGACGTCCCCCACTGGCGAAAAGTTGAAGTACGTACTACAAATCCACTTCCCGGCTTCCCACAACGTCGCCGAGTACGAGGCTCTTGTTCACGGGCTCCGCATCGCCATATCGCTCGGCATACGTCGACTGGTTGTGCGCGGAGACTCCCAACTCGTGGTCAACCAAGTCATGAAAGACTGGACCTGTCTCGACGACACAATGGCGGCATACTGTCAGGAGGTCCGCAAGTTGGAAAACAAGTTCGACAGGCTGGAAATCACACACGTCCTGCGTCAATACAACGACGCGGCCGATGAGCTGGCAAACATGGGATCCAAGCGAGAAGCGGTCCCGACTGGAATCTTTGTCGAGCAACTTATGGAGCCATCAGTCAAGAAGAAACCGGCACAAGAGCAGTCGGGAGGTGAACCTACCCCGACCACCGACGAAGTGCTGCACATATGTCAAGACTGGAGGGGTCCTGTCCTCAAATTCCTCCTGGACGATGAACTCCCAGAAGATCGCAATCAAGCCGAGCAAATCAAGCGTCGAAGCAAAAGCTTCCTGCTAGTCGGAGAAGACCTGTACCGAAGGAGCGCATCCGGTGTCCTCATACGCTGTGTCACCACCGAGGAAGGTAAGCAGATCCTGCATTCAATCCACTCGGGCATATGTGGCAACCACGCTGCATCCAGGACGTTAGTCGGAAAAGCTTACCGGCAGGGATTCTTCTGGCCCACCGCAGTCACAGACGCCAAAGATATCGTTCGCAAGTGCGAGGGTTGCCAGTTCTCCGCAAGACAGACAAATCTTCCCGCCCAGGAACTTCAGACTATCCCTATCTCTTGGCCATTCGCAGTATGGGGGCTCGACATGGTCGGGCCATTCAAGAAAGCGCCAGGAGGGTTCACACATTTATTCGTCGCAGTGGATAAATTCACCAAGTGGATTGAGGCTAAACCTGTCGCAACAATCACAGCGGCACGAGCAAAGGACTTCATCTTGAGTATACTATACCGGTTTGGGGTCCCTAACCGCATCATAACCGACAACGGCACTCAGTTCGCGGCAGGCCTATTCCAAGATTTCTGCGACGACTTCGGCATCAAGATCTGCTACGCGTCTGTGGCACACCCACGGAGCAACGGGCAGGTTGAGCGAGCCAACGGCATGGTCTTACAAGGCATCAAGGCCAGGATATACGACCGACTACAACCATATGCGGGTCGGTGGGTACAAGAACTACCATCCGTTCTCTGGTCTCTCAGAACCACGGTTAGTCGGCAACAGGGCAATCCCCTTTCTTCCTGGTCTACGGTACTGAGGCCATGCTACCGACTGAGATACAGTTCGGCTCTCCGCGAGTCCGGGCTTACTCCGAAGACGATTCCAACAGCACCCGACTGATCGAATTAGATCAGCTGGAAGAAGCAAGAGACGCCGCAACAATCCAGTCGGCAAGGTATCTTCAAGGCCTGCGTCGCTACCACAATCGCAATGTCCGTGGCCGCGCCTTTTTGGTCGGGGATCTCGTTCTAAGGAAGATACAAACCACCAAGGACAGGCATAAACTATCCCCCATCTGGGAAGGGCCGTTCATTATAGCCGAGGTCACGCGGCCAGGCGCCTACCGACTGAAGACCAAAGACGGCGTCCTCATCACCAACTCATGGAATATAGAACAGCTACGTCCTTTCTATACCTGAGTCTTACTTTTCCATGTGTACAGTTTTTCCTGACTCACTACGCCGCTTGTTCCAATCGAGTAGTGAGTCGGGGGCTGCATGTATATATGTGTTCTGTCAATAACATACAAGCTTATCTCACCTCGGTTATGAAGCCTTGCCACGACTGATGCGTTCGCCCGAGTATAGCATCTTCCTCTGAACGATTTTATCAAGTTCTATCGAACTAACTCGGTGCATGCTACATGGTCGGGTAAAGCTAATGACAACCGAATAATAAGTTTGGCGGCACGACACATATATTCACACATGATCGTATATGAAAGCATATGTATACACCGACTACAAAATATATTGCCTTTACAGACCCAGGTCTCGGGTAATCGCTTCAGCAGTCGGCTTCGCCTGTGAGATCAGCTCCAGCGCTTCCTCGGGCGTCGTCTCCTCGGAAAATCCCTCCCCGATGGCCTCAATGTCCGCCCTCGGGTAGATGGACTTGGTCATTGCTAGGGTCTGGGCCACGCCGGCGGCAACCCGCTCGTCTGAGTACCTTTTCAGGGCACTCGGCGCGTCCTCGAGACGCCCCATTATTTGAGGAATTCTGCTACAGCTGGTCCCCACTGAGCGGGGATCCACAAGGTCAAGGAGCCCCTTCACGGACCCGACGAGGGCCTCCCGTGACTCCCGGATTGACCTTATCTCCTCCGTGTAGAACCGGTACTGGGCCTGGACGTTGGCTCTCATGCCTGCCCAGATCGGCCGGCAAGTATGCTTGTCAGGATCGGCTACACACAGGGTGAATAATGTATTGGCTGAGATCACAGTCGGGTTGAGGACTTACTTTCGTAGTCGGCCTCCCACCCGGCCACGGTCTTCTCCAGTTCGGCCTTCTCCTTACCGAGCTCGACGACGGCCTTCTCCAACTCGGACTTCTCCCGGTCAAGCTCGGTATTGGCTTTTGTCAGGTCGGCCTTGACTCTTTCAAGCTCGGCCTTGGCTTCTTCGGCCTCCTTCAGCTGCGACTCCCTCTCCGCTTCGAGGTCTACACCACAGATTAGCCAAGAGTTCAATCACGCAGTCATGACACCACCAAGCAGTCGGATCGACGTAGCTGGATGATTACACCAACGGTCCAGTCGGGGAGATATGCTCGAGGATTTTACCTCTGATCTTCTCGGCTAGGGCCCATGTCTCAGCCCTGAGCTGATCAGCGCCGCTCTTCAGCCAGGCCTCCCTCCCCGTGTGACGCGCCTCCATCTCGGCCTTCAATGCCCGGAGCTGTTGTAATTCCGCGAGGTGGGGAGCCATCTCGACCAGGATCTCTGTCATCGCCTCGTTGCGGTCAACGAGCTTCTGCTCAGGACAAGGAACAAACCGACGACAGAGTCAAACATCAAGACAAGAAGATTGCTGGAGCTTCACTACAAGAATCATACCGCGACCCCTTGGGACCCGTTGATGGCGGCACGAAGCAGGCTCTCGCGCTCTCTCCTTGCGACGACTTCATCGAGTCTGAAGCTTTTCATAGTGCCGTCGCGAGTGGTCCACGAGAAGGTCCGGGGCATCACACGTGGGGGAGCTTCGATCCGAGGCAAATGTGGGATCTCCGGTGGCGGCGGCAACGGCGACGATGGCGGTGACGATAACCATGATGGCGACGGGGTCCTGGCCTCGGCGTCGCCTTCCCCTACAACACTGGGGACCGGCTCGGGGGATCCGTCCCCTGCTTCCGCGACGTATGGTGCCTCGGGGGCTGGGGCCTCAGTTTCAACAGCCACCTCTCGGTCGAGTGGCGGTAGTGGCCCTGTAGTCGGAGCCACCTCGGTTTCAGCGACCGGGCTGGCCGCCGGCTCAGCAGGTGTGTTCGCTGCTGCTGACTCGGCTGGGACGGGCTCATCAAGCAGGGCAGATGGGTTGACCTCTTTGAGGTCGATATCGGCCCGCTTCCTGCACAACGAAGCAAGACATCAAGACTGTATTTCAACATACGACGACTACAGAATGCTCGGAGTAGCGCACCTCTTGGAAAACTTCAGCTTCCTGCTAGCGTACCCGCTCCCCGGCGAAGCGCTGGCATCGGCACTCGCCCCGAACGGTGTCGCCGACGGCAGAGGCATATCGGCCTGAGTCGGCCTCGACTCTGGTACGGTTGGTTCGGGTTCCTTCGCCCCAATCGGCCTCCGCTCTGGTTGGCCCCTTAGCGGCGCTATTGCTGAGCACGACAACGTCGAGCCCAAGCCAGGTGCTCTCAGCCTGGGACTCGACCGCGTGGGCGTTGTGGCAGCGGTGTCCTTTATCTTCAAGCTACCACTCATGGCACGCGCTGTCATGGCCCCCTCGCCCCGATATAAAATTGGCTTCTTCCCCGCTCTCTTGGAGTCGGGATGGGCATCCGAGGGACTCCTTGGCCTCTTCCTCGACGCGACCGCAGACAATGGACGAGAATCTTCATCAAATTCCTCATGCCACTACAATCAAGTCGACAAGATACCATCACGCAAGGTTGAACAATCATCGTTCCACAGGCGTTCACCACAGAAGAAAGTAGAAGGTTACCTTGGTCCGCGGCCGGATGAAGCTATAGGCAGCAACTCGGCGGTTATCATCTTCGGTGGCAACGACCCCTTCGGAGAAGAAGCCAAACAGGGTATCGGTTACTGCCCCCTTGTCCGCTGTCTCGCTGCTCACCCGGTCGGGATCGTGTTTACCTCTGAAGGCCCAGCCGAAAGCGCTTCTCAGCTTCAGCGGCTGGACGCGCCTCATCAGGAAACGACGAGCCACCCAGGGCCCTGTCAAGCCGGCCCTCTTGAGGTCATCTATTTTCGTTAGCAATATGTGTGCCTGGCCCAGTTCTTCAAAGGTTGGCTCCGAAGACCAGCTTGGCAACACCACCGGCAGCATACCAGTAAACGGGGGCAAGGAAGGAGCTAGATTGGCACAGTAAAACCACTCCTTGTGCCAGCCCTTCAGAGAAGATTTCAAGGGCAAATCGATATATGTTTTCTTCCCATCACTCCTTAGTTGAAGACCAGCCCCCCTAATCACACTGATATTACTCTTGGAAGGCTGGGGCTTGACATGGAACAAGTGTCGGAAGAGGATGAAATGGGGCTCAACACCCAGAAAGCACTCGCAAAGAGTAACGAATATGGAGATCTGAAGGATCGAGTTGGGATTTAAATGCACCAACTCCAGCCCGTAGAAATCAAGGATGCGGCGGAAGAAATCAGACGACGGAAGACACAAGCCCCGATCAAAGAAAGAGGCGAAAACTACCGTTTCACCAGGCCGGGGGTTGGGGTTCGACTCATCCCTCGCCGACCGCCAACGGATCACTTCTTGGCTGGGCAACTTCAGCTCGCTCTCCAACCGTCTCAGCTTCACCGAGCCGCAATCCGAGATCGGCCAAGAACTCCCCGGCGCACCCGCAGGATTCGTCGCCTTCGGCATGACTGGAGGTGTTGAGATTTGGGGGAAAGCAAATCGGGGGCTTGGAATAAACGAGAAGGATTGAAATCGCCCGAGTCCGGGTGGGGAACGGCTGCTGCTAACCCTAGCCGGGCGGGAGGCGAAAAGCTAGGCGCGAAGGTGGAAGATGAAGAGATTGGTTGCTTTGGGGAAGACGATGGAATCTTTTTCTCTCTCCCCATCCTTTATAGCCTATACCGACTAGATGGGCCTAGGCCTGCACAGTTGGTATTGGGCCGACAAGACATGAGTTCCTACAGTAGCATGCTCCTTGTGGGCCGCCCGCAGGCTGAGTTGAAATTATAGCGCTGATGCTACTAACAGGAGCCGATGAGGTAAACAGATATGCTTCATGAGAGCCTTATTGCTAAACAAATATGTTTGGGTATCTGTCTTATCCACCAGGTCTCGAGGATATATCCTTACAAGGATCACAAGCTGGTCTTCATTAAAATTGGGGATGCAGGTATCTCTCTCGAGTACACCTAACCACGCAATGGATTTATTTTTCATAAAGTGGTACTTGGCCGACATGCGTGGTCACCAGTTGCCCTGAGCAACGTTATTCCAGCCGACATGACGCTGAAGAGTCTAACTTTCGAGTAGTGTACTACTCGGGAGAGACTATAAATCTTCATTCCCGCTGACATGACGCGGATGAGTCTAACTTCTGGGTGGGACGCCACTCGGGAAAGACTATAAACACCCCCTTTCCAGCTGACATGACGCTGAAGAGTCCCATATACGAGTAGTATCCTACTCGGCAAGACTATAAACACACATTCCGACTGACATGAAGTCGAAGAGTCCTATATACGAGTAGCCTCCTACTCGGCAAGACTATAAATTATATTCCGGTTGACATGATACCGAAGAGTCTCATATACCAGTAGTAATCTACTCGGGAAAGACTTCCAGGTTAAAGATCCTTGACTTTATGTTTAATTGTCTTCACAATTAAGCACAAAGTCGGGGGCTACACCTAATAGGTGCGCCTATTCGGCGCACACTATTCATATATTTACATGAAGCCCTTCATAGCCTCGCTGCCAGCTGACATGAAGCAGGACTCAGGAAGACTTACTCGGACAAAGAGTACTCGGGAGCATCGCACTCGGGTAACCTTCACCGTGGAGGAAGAGCACTCGGCATCAGCTGTGACTCAACTATGAAGGTCTCAGGGGCTACTGTGGGAGCCATGGGCCCCGGGTACCTCACTACAAGCACATGGGCCACTCGGATAGAGGATGGGCCAGATCATGTAATTAGAGATAAGATAGCACCCGGCAGGCTGTACCTTGTACAATAAGGAAACATAGCCTTAGTCGGATAGGATTCTATCTCTAATAAGGAAATCCCTTGGTCGTATCCGACTGGGATCCTTACCATGTACCCCTGTCCCCTAGTATATAAAGGGAGGCAGGGCGCCCTATGAGGGCAACCCGAGATCATTACTCACAAATCCACCTCAGAGGAATAACACCTCAACTGGACGTAGGGTATTACCTCACCTTGAGGGCCTGAACCAGTATAATTCCCTTGTGTTCCTCTGCAATCCACCGAATTCCAGTTCGCCGAGTACCCCCATAGTATTATTGCCGGTGCAAAGCATCGACAAGTAGTTCCCTACTTGGCAGGACTATAAAGATTATTCCGGTTGACATGATACCGAAGAATCTCATATAGCAGTAGTAATCTACTCGGGAAAGATTATCAGGTTAAAGATCTTTGACTTTATGTTTAATTCTCTTCACAATTAAGCACAAAGTCGGGGGCTACACTTAATAGGTACGCCTATTCGGTGAACACTATTCATACATCTACATGAAGCCCTTCATAGCCTCGCTGCCAGCTAACATGAAGCAGGACTCGGGAAGAAGACTCACTCGGACAAAGAGTACTTGGGAGCATCGCACTCGGGCAATCTTCACCGTGGAGGATGAGCACTCGGCATCAGCTGTGACTCAACTATGAAGGTCTCAGGGGCTACTGTGGAGGCCATGAGCCCCGGGTACCTCATTACCAGCATGTGGGCCACTTGGATAGAGGATGGGCCGAACCATGCAGTTAGAGATAAGATAGCACCCAGCAGATTTTTACCTTGTATAATAAGGAAACATAGTCTTAGTCAGATAAGTCTCTATCTCAAAGAAGGATATCCCTTGGCCGTATCCGGCTGGGATCTTTATCATGTACCCCTGTCCCCTAGTATATAAAGGGAGGTAAGGCGCCCCATGAGGGCAGACTCAAGATCATTGATCACCAAACACCTCAACTGGACGTAGGGTATTACCTCACATCAAGGGCCTGAACCAGTATAAAAACTCTTTGTGTTCCTCTGCAATCCACCGAGTTTCCCTTTGCCGAGTAGCCCTATAGTTTTATTGCCGGTGCAAAGCATCGACACCAGCCATCAAGTGCCTATGGGCCTAGTCCCCAGCTCTTCTAGTTACGAACTTTATTTGTTTATCTTTGCTTGTCTGGGCCTTTGGTCGCCCATGTAATAATTTAAACTATGTCATCGCTTCCGCATATGTACTCTAATATTAAAAAAACTTCGTATCGAGTACCTCGCCTCCTCGGACGAGGATTAAGACACTTGCATATGGAAATTATGGTGTGATTTCCGGGCGCTACTGCACGTCAGGTAGGGGATTCATGAAGATCATCGTCATCAAAATCGATGGATCCAACCAAAGGAGTAGACAGCATCAGCTTCACCCCCGAACAAGCCATCAGCTTCGGCAGCCTCGACTTCACCGCTGACAAATTCAGCAATCTCACCTTGTTTGACTCGGTTTCGACCTGATTGGCTAGGAACCAAGCCGACCCAGCACTAGTTGGCTTACTCAATGCCACAGCGATTTTCAACAACCTACTCCGGCGATACCCAAGATCTACGAGCCCTAGGACAACTGTCTTTCCTAGTGTTCGACTCAGATCCGACTCCGAGCTAGGCTCGATTGGATCCAGGGGACATGAGATCGTCAATCTCCCATTCGGACTCGACAACGCCACAACCATCTTTAACTCAAATCTAATGCAGCAAGACCAATCCTCAGGAATTTGACTCGGATACGGCCCAGAGCCACTCAGGATTGGGTCCAGGGAGGTTGGGGTCATTATCACACCGCTAAACTACTCCGAATCTAACTCCCAGTCGGACAGCAGCTTGGGGAGCTTTTCTCCACCATGAGAAGTCTTTATGGCATCAAAAGAATCAACTACAACTCAAGATGCATGTTGACTACGTGATCAGCAGGAGGAGGAAGCTCACCGACTGCGTGCACAACAGAAGGAAGAAAATAAATGCCTACAGGATGAGTGCGACGCTCGCAACCACGATCTACGTAAGACCGGCCGAGCAGTGCAACAGGAGATCCTCTAGACCAGGGTGGGTGACCATGACATCTTTGTTCCGCCTTAGCAGAATGTCATGGATGCTGCTACACTCCTAGATACTCTGTAGCTAGGAGCTAATCACCAAGCAACGCCGACTATTGCTAGGATCAAGGCTATGATAACGGCTGCAACACGTCAACAACGCCAGCAATCTAGAGACACGTTCATCCCATCCGTTCTCTGGTCACTACAAACCATAGTCAGTCGGGCAATAAGGCAATCCCCTTTCTTCTTGGTCTATGGTGCTGAGGCTGTGTTACTAACTGAGTTGGAGTTTGGCTCTCCACGAGTCCAGGCCCACTCCGAAGACAAATCAAACGAAGACCAACTGGTCAAACTTGATGAGTTGGAGGAAGGAAGGGATATCGCAACAATCCAGTCGGCAAGATATCTCCAAGGCTTGCATCGTTATCGCAATCATAATGTTCATGGCCGCGCAAATTATCTCCCTTATGGGAGGGGCCGTTCATTATCCCTGAGGTGACACGCCCGGGGCTTACCAACTGAAGACTAAATACAGTGTCGTAATCAACAACTCGTGGAACATAGAACAACTACGTCTTTTCTATACCTGAGCATTGTACTCAATTCATACAAATAAATAAAGTTTTTTACTCTGACTCACTATGCCGATTGTTCCAACCGAGTAGTGAGTCGGGGCTACATGATGTTACATCTCTTGCTGTTGTTCAAATGAAACTCGAGTCTGTTTTATCTATGTCACAAAGTCTCATAATGATTATGCTAACTTCTACCGAGTATAGACTTACCGGATAAACGCCTTTTGAGTTCATCCTTATCACTTAGTATGATTTGGCTAGTCGGATAAGACTAATGATGACTATGATAAGTCAAGCACTCGGACAGATCTTTACAACAACACAAAGGCACATGCATTTACAATATATACAAATTGTAATTGTTTTCCCCATACATAGCCCACTTAAAGAGTTTGTCATATTTTTTGGTAGTGTGTTCACAGTGGCAACTCATCGGCTATCGCCTTGGCAGTCGGTCAGGACAAGTTGATCAGTTCAAGCCCCTGCTCCGGAGTGGTGCCATCAGTGAAACACTCGCTAACTGCCTCAGTACCCACTCGGGGATAAAGGGACATAGTCATCACGAGGGCCTGGGTAATACCTAGGGTGGCATGCTCCGTGACGTAGTTCTTCAAGACTGCTGGAGTAGCTTGAAGCCGTTGGAGTACATGGGCTAATGAGCTTGAGCTCGTGCCGGCCTCCTCCTGCTGCATGACATCAAGAAGAAACTTCGCGGAGTCCACAGTGGCGCTCCACGAGTCTTCAACTATTTTGAGATGCTCGCTGAAGTCGAACTACAACTACACCTTGACCTTGTAGGCTGTCATGAAAAGATAGGCCATGAGAGGATCCCACTACTTAGTCGGCTATGATTCAATAGCAGACAAACAACTTACTTGCAAACTCGGCGTCAACCTTGTACTTCATCTTCTCAAGATCTTCTAGCTCTTTCTTTAGGCAATCAATCTCCAAGGACTACTTATGGATTGTAATCTCATGGGCTACAGTCAGAGATATCCCAAGATCAGCAATCCGCTGAAGATACCAAGAGGCATTTGGGCAGTAGGGAGACTTACCCCGTGTGGAGGCCATGGGCCCTAGGTACCTCAAGGAAGGCAATTACAGCCACTCAGACAGAGGGTGGGCCGGTCCCTACAATTGGAGATAGAGTAGGACTCGTCTTCATATTACCATGCATGACAAGGAAAGGGATATAATCCTAGCCGGACTCTCTATGTACTAAAAAGGAAACCCCTTGGTCATATTTGACTGGGTTTCCTACCCTGTAACCCTCATCCCTCCAGTATATAAGGAGGGGTAGGGAGCCCCCGGGGCATATGACAATCTCACCAGAGAAACCTCAAAGGCAATACACCACAACTGGACGTAGGGTATTGCGTCATCTCAAGGGCCTGAACTAGTATAAATTGTCTCGTGTTCCTTTGCAATCCATCAAGTTTAGGTCTCACAAGTAGCCCCATATTCTTATTGCCAATACAAAACATTGACAGTTGGCGCGCCAGGTAGGGGCATCGACGAGATCACCTTCGACAAGCCTGATGGATTCAACCACCGGAGTCGACGACATCAACTTGTTCCCTAGGCAAACAATCACCTTCAGGAGCCTCAACTTCGTCGCTGACATGCAACCTCACCCTGTCCGACTCAAATCCGATCCGATCGGCTAGGGACCAAGCCGACTCCGTGCCGGTCGGCCCACGTAACGCTACAGCGATCCTCGTCGACATGCTACAGCAATCTTTTGGTGCTACAGTCTCAGGACAACTCTTTCTTTTGGTGTTCTACTCGGACTCAGTGTCGAGCCGGCCTAGATTGGGCTAAGAGAGGAGGACATCGTCAATCACCCATTCGGACTCGGCAATGCCACCGATATCCTCAATCAACATCCGATGCGGCAAACCCGATCCCCTGGAGCTCGACTCGAATACGGCTCAGAGCCGCTTGAGGTCGGATCTAGGGAGGTTGGAGTTGTAATCACTCTCATCAACTACTCTGATTCCGACTCTAAGTCGGACAGTAGTTTGGCTAGCTTCTCTTCACCACGCAAAGTTTTCATGGCGTCCAAGGGCTCAACTCCCACTCAAGAGGCACGCCGACTACGCGACCAACAAGAGGAGGAGGCCTGCCAACTGCGAGAACAACAGGAGGAAGACGAGAGACGCCTGCAGGCCGAGCACGATGCTCATAACGATAATCTGTGCAAGGCTCAGCGCACTGCTCAATAGGAGATCCTCCAAACTTGAGTCGGCGACCATGACGTTTTTCATAACTCGTCAATAGAACGTTGTAGCCGCTACAACCCTACTGGATGCACTGCAATTTAGGCCTGATCACCAGGCTACCCCGACAATAGGAAGGATTAAAGCCATGATCACCGCTGCTGCATGCCAGCAGTGTCAACAGTCGGGTGACACTCTCATACCAACCAATAAGTCGGCTTCTCCAACGGCGGTTTCATCTGCCTCAACACGACGCCGAGTGGCCGGCTCCAGTCAGCCGCACACGGAGTCATGCCACATGTCACTCGGCAACCACAATAACGACCGGCAGCATCGACATCAAGACGACTGTTGGGATAACCAGGATGTCCAAGGCCGACTACGACGTGATCTTCGGCATGACATCAACGCACAACGCCGCAAACACGAGGAAGATGAGCGTCGCTGACTAGAAGACGAGAATGAGCTCTTCAGCCTCCACCATGAGTGGCTTCACTATCTTAGTCGAAGTCAGAGTCCTCATGAAGACGAAGGAGTACTGGCCTTCACTTGTGAGCTGCAACAAGTCGACTGGCCGTCAGGCTTCAAGCCAACTGGAATTGAGAAATACGATGGGAAGACCAACTCCGAGTCCTGGCTCATAGTTTACACTCTGGCGATCTGAGCAGTTGGAGGAGATCACAAGGCCATAGCTAACTACCTCCCAGTTGCTCTAGCCGACTCGGCAAGGACATGGCTAATTGAACTTCCTAAGAGGTCAATCGGCTCCTGGGGCAAACTCTGGGAATGCTTCATCATTAATTTCCAAGGAACATACGAGAGGACATCTTCCGAGTATGATCTGTATCAGTGCCACCAAAGGAAGAACGAGTCTCTTCGTGATTTCAACAAAATGTTTTATGAGAAGAGGAATTCAATCCCGAAGATCAAGGACGAGGTCGCCATCTTTGCCTTTCGAAAAGGAGTCAAGGACACCCCATTCATCGCTAAGTTCACTCGGAAGCCTCCAAGTTCTATCAAAGCTCTATTCGACATGGTGAACAAATACGCTGACTCGGCCGACGCTGTTGCTGACGCCCTCGATGACAAAAAAGCACCTCGACAGTAGGAGCGGAAGGACATCGATGACGTGGCACCGACTAAGGCTGGGAACCACAAACGCAAGTCGAACGACTTCATTGTGGCAGTCGGTCGCAACCGACTTTGACCTCCTATAACTGAAGATTATTAGAACGATAAGTGACATGCTCAGGGGCTCAAAAGCTCAAATACTAGGATGGCATCCCCACTCCCAACTCATGCAATACCGAATAGCTAAGTCACTTTCTAATAAATATTTTTTCCTTTATATGATATTCTCATCTAAATGGGCCAAGAGGCAACTCACTTCCCTATGGTTTGACTCGGATACGGCTTAGTGCCAGTTGGGATTGGATCTAGGGGGATGAGATTGTTAATTCCTCACTCGGCCTCACCAATGCCACAGCCACTTACACCTAATAGGTGTACATTCCGTGCATTTTCTGTTTATTCTCTTAATGATAGCAAAAGTACTCAAGTAGCATAAATTCCGATCCGTGAAGCTTTGCTCCATGAAAGACGAACTCATGTCAACCAAAACGCGTGTCTAGGAAAGAGCCATGAACTGACTCCCGATGCTCGGGGGCTATGACTAGTCGGGCAGAGTGTTTAAACGTAAGGGGTCAACTACTCAGGGTAAAATTAATATCAATAAGAGGAGGAACACATATTTACATCTATTGTAAAATACATAAATTTTCTTCAGGTGATTGTTTTCTTCATCAGATGCTACTCATCCGATATGTTTATAATGCAAGGTCAGTTCCGGATACGCATAACAGGAACACATGGCTATGAGCCTATCTCCTACGCTCGGTGGCTGGACTAGTCTGCCATGATACACTTGGAGTGCGACTCTTCAAGAATCACTCGAAATGCTCCATGAGGGCTACTAACCGAGTACTTGCGCCAGTTGGGACACGGATGTCACCTTGACCTTGGTACACCCCATGGGGGTTAATAAGTGACCTCTGGCACCAGTCGGGGCTCGGGTACCACTCTGCTGGGTAAGGTACACCCCATGAGGGTCGCCAACCGAATCCTATGCTAATGCTACGTTCGGGTACCTTATTTGGCCACAACTCTATTGGGTAGGGTACACCCCATGAGGGTCGTTAGCCGAATCCTATGCTAATGCGAGGTTTGGGTACCTTATTCGGCTACAATTTTGCTAGGTTAGGTATGCCCCAAGAGGGTTGCCAGCTGAATCCTGCGCTAGCGCAGCATTCGGGTACCTATTTGGCCAAAACAAGGAAAAAACCACTATTGGAGCTTTCAGTCGGAGGTAGCACCAAACCTAGAACCTACGGAGATGCTCATTATTTTTCAAGACCAGAAGACCACAATCATTTTATTTCTATCGGAAGATGAGTAAGTTAAGCGATGAAGCAAAAGCTTTATCATAGTCGGAGAAGACCAATATTGTCAACGCGCATCCAGGGTTCTCATGCACTGTGTCACACCTGAGGAGGGTAAGCAGATCCAGGAATCTATCCACTCAGACATCTATGGCAACCATGCTGCATCCAAAACGTAAGTCAGAAAGGCTTGCAGAGAAGGGTTCCTCTAGACGACTACGGTTTCGACGCTAATGACATTGTTCAGACATGCAAGGGATGCTAATTTTGTGGGCTGCGCTGGGTATGTCAGCATGCTGAAGATGCCCTATTCACAATTAAGCACAAAGTCGGGGGCTACACCTAATAGGTGTGTGGAGGCCATGGGCCCCGGGTACCTCATTACTAGTACATGGGCCACTCGGATAGAGGATGGGCCGAACCATGTAATTAGAGATAAGATAGCACCCGGCAGGCTGTGCCTTGTATAATGAGGAAACATAGTCTTAGTCGGATAGGACTCTATCTCTAAGGAGGAAATCCCTTGGCCGTATCCGGCTGGGATCCTTATCATGTACCCCTGTCCCCTAGTATATAAAGGGAGACAGGGTGCCCCTCAGGGCGAGGACAACAAGGAGAACAAGATCATCGATCACCATACACCTCAGAGGAATAACACCTCAACTGGACGTAGGGTATTACCTCACCTTGAGGGCTTGAACCAGCATAATTCTCCTGTGTTCCTCTATAGTCCACCAAATTCACCTTCGCCGAGTAGCCCCATAGTATTATTGCCGGTGCAAAGCATCGACAAGGTGCGCCTATTTGGCGCACACTATTCATATTCTTCCATGAAGCCCTTCGTAGCCTCGTTGCCAGCTGACATGAAGTTGGACTCGGGAGAAGAAGCACTCAGACAATGAGTACTCGGGAGCAAAGCACTCGGAAATCTCTTCACCGTGGAGGATGAGCACTCGGCATCAGCTGTGACTCAACTATGAAGGTCTTGGGGGCTACTCTGGAGGCCATGGGCCCCGAGTACCTCAAGGAAGGCAATTATGGCCACTCGAACAGAGGGTGGGTGTAACACCCTGCCCTCCAGAACCGCACAGCCCAGCCCAACCGACGGGCGGGCCCACTTACACATAGCACCCCACTTACACTTTCGTCCTCGCTTCGTGTAAAAGGGTTAACCCGGAAGTACTATGGTTGGAGGGACAAGGCCTTATAAGTTGGTTCAACCCTTGCTCAACTAGCAAGGTGGTACTAATCATGTGCACACCGCACTCATGGGCCATATCCTAATTGGGCCAGGATGTCACACACACCCCCCCTCAAAGGACCTGGCGTCCCCGCCAGTCCAACTTACCCGCATAGCCACACAGGCATATAGGCAAATGTCCAGGAACGCGCCCCCTCTTAGCGCACGTCTGTACGTCCAGTGCCGGCGCCATATGCCATGCCATGTGCCTCACACCGAGCGGTGTGTGTGACATCCTGGCCCAATTAGGATGTGGCCCATATGGCCCATGAGTGCGGTGTGCACATGATTAGTACCACCTTGCTAGTTGAGCAAGGGTTGAACCAACTTATAAGGCCTTGTCCCTCCAACCATAGTACTTCCGGGTTAACCCTTTTACACGAAGCGAGGACGAAAGTGTAAGTGGGGTGCTATGTGTAAGTGGGCCCGCCCATCGGTTGGGCTGGGCTGTGCGGTTCTGGAGGGCAGGGTGTTACAAATGGTATCAGAGCCGACCCTCGCGGTTGCACGTACGGGTCAGTGTGCGGGCATATGGCGCATGGCGCATGTGGGCTCGGTGTGAGGCACATGGCATGGCATATGGCGCCGGCACTGGACGTACGGATGTGCGCTAAGAGGGGGCGCGTTCCTGGACATTTGCCTATATGCCTGTGTGGCTATGCGGGTAAGTTGGACTGGCGGGGACGCCAGGTCCTTTGAGGGGGGGTGTGTGTGACATCCTGGCCCAATTAGGATATGGCCCATATGGCCCATGAGTGCGGTGTGCACATGATTAGTACCACCTTGCTAGTTGAGCAAGGGTTGAACCAACTTATAAGGCCTTGTCCCTCCAACCTAACCCTTTTACACGAAGCGAGGACGAAAGTGTAAGTGGGCCCGCCCGTCGGTTGGGCTGGGCTGTGCGGTTCTGGAGGGCAGGGTGTTACAGTGGGCTGGTCCCTTCAATTGGAGATAGAGTAGGATTCGGCTTCATATTATCTTGCATGACAAGGAAAGGGGTATAATCCTAGTTGGACTCTCTATGTACTAATAAGGAAAGCCTTTGGTCATATCCGACTGGTTTTCCTACCCTATAACCCTCATCCCTCCAGTATATAAGGAGGGGTAGGGAGCCCCCTGGGGCATATGACAATCTCACCAGAGAAAGCACAAAGGCAATACACCACAACTGGACGTAGGGTATTACCTCATCTCGAGGGCTTGAACCAATATAAATTGTTTCGTGTTCCTTTGGAATCCATCAAGTTTAGGTCTCACGAGTAGCCCCATATTCTTATTGCAGATACAAAACATCGACACCTCGGATAGTCCCGATCTTCTCCTACTGCTTGTCCCACAACTTGTTGATTAAATCCCTCAACCAGGTTTCCCTCTCTAATGAGGACATCACTAGCTCAGATATGATTATAGCTACCTTATGTATTCATCAATCAAAGGTGCATGCTTTCTACGTAAGATTTATGTGTTATATATTTGAACAGCCGTTACTGCACCATGAGATTTGTGTGTTCTCGTTTGCAGAGATACTTGCTTGGGTGAAGGGAAAGAGACCGAGCGCAAGGAATGCATGGATGATCAAAGATGTTGATTGGGGACCAAACCAAGACCTTACCAAAGTCTACTCCTACGTCACCATGTCACTTTTGGTCCATAGAAGGCAAGAGATGAAGTTCTGCATGTTTTGGATTTGGATTTGGGCCTCCTGACAGCATCAACTTCAAACAGACCTACCGCTGATCTAGAAGGACTTTCGGGGCCCATGAGTACTTGTTGGAAAGCTTATGGAGTCTACATTCAGATGGTTTTGGTCCCATATCAAAATTCCTCCTGGGCTGTCTAGAATCATCAAAACAAGACACGTACCTCTTCCAGTCCGAGTCTGTTTTGGGCCTTGGGCCTTGTAATTGTGTTGTGGGCTAAGCCCAAGGGGTGTGCGCCCTAGGGATAACCCTAGGACTTCCCAACTCCTATATATATAGTAGCCATCGTTGTTTAAAGGTGTGTTTTGCTTAGATTATTCTGTCCTTGAACAGTTTCGCTGTTTATCGGTTTGTGAGACCCCAACTCGAGAGTATAATCATTCATCTGCAATTGAGTGGCAATCTTTCTTTTTCTTTCTTGTGTTCTTTGATTTGCATGCAGGGATTAGCCTTCGTGGTGAGGTCAACCGGGCAGTGCACGGTTGATAACGAGAGGAGACGTGGTGCTACGATTGCAGGGTTCGGGTCTTGGTGATCAGAAGCCGGATCGTGAGTGTCGATTCTCCACCAAATCGATAGTTATCTTTACCTAAAGGAAGATTGGGCACCCCGTTGCCATCACTCTCCTTGCTGGTGCGCTCAAGCTCGTTCTTCTCGGCCTGGAGCTGAGTGAATTGAGCGATCTGGAAAATGCCCGACTCATTTTTTTAGACCGATGAACTACTTTCTACACCCAGGCAATACCATATCAACATGACAAATGACTACAAAGCTATATGATCAACAACGAAGCTGAGACAAGATTAGTCGAGCTATTTACTTGTAGTTTCCTTAAAGCCTTGATGGTGGCCTCGAAGAGCCTGATCCACTCCTTTCTAGTGGCCTCCTTGTCCAACTTCAGAGTATCTTTGCTCCCATCAGGGTTGGTCTAGTGGAATACCCTGGGATGGTTGCACGGTGGAGCTTCAAGTCTAGGGAGGTCATCTTCCTCGGGAGAAGGAGATGAAGGAGGAGAAGGGGTTACTGTCCTTGGGTCTTCGAGAGGAACTAGACTTGCAGCAGGCTTGGCGACTGGATCTCCAGTCGGCTCTGCAGTTGCTGACGCCGAAAACCGCTGGGGCCGTCCGGCGCCTTGGAGTCATGCGAAGACCTGGGAGATTTGCTTCACTCCAGTGCAGGTCCTAAAATCTTGAGGTTCATAGGCGTGCCAGTCAATTTGACCCTGCAATTGACAAGGAGAGAAAAAATTAGATTTATGACCCAATCGGCTGGAAGCCGATCTGGACTCGTCTTATCGGCCGATGGCCGATTTGAACTGTAGCACTTATACATCGACTGGAAGCCGATGATGGCATAAGCAATAACATAATAATAAGCAAATATGAAACTAGCCGATCATCGAAGGGATGCTCAAAAATCAGCTGTAAACTGATGAAATAAAATAAGCAGAATGTATAAATAACTAGATTAAAAAAATCCCAGCCGGTTATGATTAAAATTACTAGTGTCGTCGTGAAGATATTGCCTGCACCCGTGCCCGGGCCCTTGCTCATTTACTAGTGTCATCACGAAGATATTGCCCGTACTCGTGCCCGGGTTCCTACCTGTGCTCGCGCCCGGGTCCCTACATGAGGTCGTGCCCGTGCCCGGGTGCTCGCTTGTACATGTGCCCAGCTCCTTCCACACTGATCGTGCCCGAGAACTTGACTGAGCTCGTGCCCGGGAACCTGCCTGCGCTCGTGCTCGGATCGGTAGAATAAATCAATCGGCTAGCCCTTAGCCAATCGTAATAGTAACGCAGGCAAGAATGTATAACGAGGCAAGCAGTATAGTCGGCTGTATTTAAGAGATAACTTATCGGCTAAGCACTCCGATAAAAGCACCGCATAAAACCCATCGGCTTATTAAGAGTAAAGTTATTATCGTTAGTCTAGTAGATTGGACCCAACCGTTGCAGCACAGACTAATGATGATAGCAAGATCTCGATAGGGTGATAGATCTGATGCAATCGTGATGTAGAATATGATAACTTATCGGCTATACACCCCGATAAGACGCTTGCGCACAAAATATCAACTTAGCAGGAATGATTTATCACTGGCAGTTTAGTAGGTCGGACCCAACCGATGCAGCACAAACTGATGATAAACCGCTCCCAATAAGCCGATATGATCTACGCACGCGTGATGTGATATACCTAGTCAATCTATGAGATCAAACTGAACTGATGCAGCCCTAGACAAAATAAATATATCGTGGTAAGCCGACTACCATAAACCGACTAGAATATCGGCCCTAACCGAGGAAGTCCTAGCCGATAAGTAGTCGGGGTGACGAGACTTACCCTCTCACAGGAGGTCAAACTTAACCGATGCAGCCCGGCTCGAGAAGCAAGAACCCGTCGAAAGGGTGGCAATGCGCCGAATTTGTATTGATCAAGTGATGATTTACAAGGTCCCTGGGCATACGTATTTATACCCCGAGTTACATGAGTCCTTATTGGACACGGTACATGATTTCCTAATTATAACAGAAAACGCTAATAAGACCCGACCGGACACGAGGTCAGGTTTCCTAAAGATAAGTGCTTGCCTAATTAATAGATACAGTAAATAACTGCCATACTGCGGTCTTCACGGCTCCTTCCCGGAATCGGTCTCTTCTGGATCAATTTCCGTTAGTTGACTGCAATTTCTTCTTGACCGAATCTGATACAGGGCCTTACCAAATTTTGGCGTTAACATATGCCCCCCAATTTCGGAGTTCTTCTATAGGACTTCGAAATTCTTTCGTTTTGGGCCTCCAGATTTCTTCCATACCGAGGCGGCCCAAGGTAGCCTACTTGCCATAATTGTTTGAAACAGTGCCAACGGCCTCGATTCTCGCCCGGTCATCATATCTCTATAAAACGCTTCGTCTCCCTAGCCTTTTTACGCTTTCACATCACCAGAGCACCACCGCTTCATCTTCCAAAACTTCGACAAGCTCTAGCGAACCTAGACGAACCGTCATAGCCCTTTTCTTTGGCTGTTGATTCCTGCATCTTATTCCTCTCTCGTGATGGCATCAGCATCCGTAGTCCTTGAGGTAATCTTCCTGCCCGATTATTTTTCTCGATTTTGTAGCCTAGATGCACCCAATCTGCTATGTTCTTTACCTGTTCTTTGTCGTGTTCTTATTTACTGTAGCACCTGAGAGCCCAGATCTTGATCCCGGCCGCCGATTACCCGAACTTTTTCTACCATGGCCCCATGGGTAGCGAAGATCCCACAGATTTCATAAGCACCGAGACCCAACGTATTCCTTTCAAGAACTCGGCCATGCTAGTCAGTGACTGGACCAATAGCTTCAGGTCATGGCCGAGCAAGCTGCCTGGGTGGAGAGATTGGTATATCAGAGTATCGGCCGCGAAGAGAACCCTCTGGGAAGAATCACATATCGGCCACTGCATCAATCTCTCTTTGGCCGATATGGAAAGGAATGAACCTCTGCTCGCATCGGCCTCATACTTCTGGTCTGACGCCCTCAACGCCTTCATGTTCGGGCACGGGCCGATGACCCGCACCTTGCTGGATGTGACTATGCTCACCTGCCTTGACACGATGAGCTACATCAACCCCTTCAAGCTCCGATTCAAGCCTGCTCATCGGCTCCAAGCAAAGAACATCGGCGGCTGGTCCAGGTACATATCCATTCATAATAAGGGAACTGGATCAGTCGATGACCGGGAACATGTTGCTTTTCTGAACTTATGGCTGGAACGGTTTGTTTTTGGCGGCGCAACCCTCGGTCCAACAATCAACATGCAATGTTTGGCAGAGTGCCTGGTTAATCGGAAACAGATCCCCTTGGGGCAATTCCTCCTTGGCGCTACCTATCAGCTGCTTCACCAAGTAGCGACCAAGCTATCGGCCGGCCAGCCCATCAGCCATATCGGGGGTCCTTGGTGGTTTGTGCAACTCTGGCTCAATGTCTACACCTCCAAGGCCTTCTTTGGGACTTCTTTCCTCAACCAATCCTTTCCAGCCGATAACACAAAAGACCAGGATCCCATTTACCGCCGATGCGTTTCCACGGGCGAAGCTGCATCGGCTCTTTCTAGTGGCAAGATAACCCCCGCTGGACTTAGTCAGTGGTTCAAGGGGTTTTATTACAGTTTCACCAAGGAGGCCACTCTTTGGTTTGCATACAATGATGCATCATCATTCGAGATGCCTTCCAACTTCGACCCACTTAACGCTTTGGAAAATGATGAGTCCAAGGCCATATTCCTATCGGCCATTACCCCTTGTCTATTGCCAACTGGCTTTTCTCTGGGCCGATCGCAACCATCATATGAGTTTTACCATCCATCGGTCAGCTCCCGTCAGCTTGGCCTTGGTCAACTTCCGATCGACCTATTCTTTATCGACAAACTTTAGGCCTGGGGCAACGTCAATAATGCCCTAGAGTATGATCGGATGCGGACTGTAACAGAACCCCTTCTTCTAGGCGCCGCCACCGAGGTGAATGTTTGCACTGCCAATACAAAGCTTTTCGTCTGATGGTGGTCAGAATGGAAGAAATATCTATTCAGCTTAGCGGCCACCTGCTACTGTTCCTGCCTCGATGCCGACTACATCGAATCCGATGAAGAGGTAACACCTGCAAGCCTTAATCATCATCTCCGATCATTTCTCATTCTTAATTTGCAGGCTGCCAACGTCGAGCCCTCAACGACAAGCAACAGTGGTCGGCCGATTCTGTACCAACCCCCATCGGCCACTCCAAACTTAGGGCGCGATGCTCCCTCTCCATCGGCTCTCCTTAAGGCGCCTCGGCCGATAGGACAAAAACGCAAGAAGTTAGCGCACCGCTCCTCCCTCAAGAAGCAGAAAACCGATGCCAATGTCATTGCCACGATGCCATCTTCTCCCCAAACAACATCGGCTCCCTCATCTCCTCAGGTATGCGCCAAGTCTTGATATCACTACCCGCTTTCTCATTCATCTTATCAGTTTCATTTTCAGCTCGAGTCATCGGCTCCAGAACCTCAACATTCTTCCGACATCCCTCCAATCATTGAGCCGATGGCTTCTCTAGCTGCCCCACTCTCAGCACCAAGTCCTCTAGCCGTCGATGAGACTGTTCCTATTCCATCGCCTGACATCGGCCACCCCGAAGAACAACCTATTCATCTCCCTGAAGCCGATGCCACCCGAGCTGCCGATGTCCTTCCTCAGGTAATCTCTTTACGCCCATACTTCACTTTTAACTCTTTACTGATTTTTTTACCGATATCAATTTGCAGTCCTTAGCCGATTTGTTCTCCTTCGACATCGGTAAGTACTTAGAGGCAGAAGAAACCACAGCCACCAGCGCAGCAACCAAACCGTCCTTCCCAGCCGATATGCGCGATTACTTAACGAGCATCATCAATCGGCTGGAAAACCCAATTGATGCGCTAGTGGAAGACTGCGGGCCGATCCGGGCAAGACTTGCAGAAATTGAACACCATCTGCCCGAAGAACTCATTGACGCACTAACTCCCGCAGCATACCTGGAATCTCATAAATTCAAACTTATCAAGCTTAGACAGCGCATAGCCGATCGTGCTGACCAACAGAAGATTACCCAAGATATCCAAGCCGATTGGCTGTCAGCCCAAATAGAGAAGAAAAAGCTTGATGACATGGCAGCTGCCCCCCAAGAGCTCCAACCCAAGTTGGACCAACTGAAGAAAAGGGAGGCCGATTTGCTGGCAGAACTTGAAAAAGTTCGCAAGGATCTTGAAGCAATAGAATCCCAGCTTATTGGCCTGCCACAAGCCATACAGGACCAAGAGGCCATGGTTGCAGCAACGGTGCGTCAAGTCGTCCATCGGTGCAAAAGTCTGAAGACCATCCCTAGCTCCGATGAAGACGACATCCGTGCTATCAATGAGATCAACCAAATCCGCCTGCGTGCAATCGAAACGATCCAAAAATTCATGTAAATCGATGACCGATGGCTTCATGAAACATGCTGGTTGTGTTGTAATATATCTTGATTGGTTCTGTTGCCTGCTTCTTTTACCCTTGATAATATTTCTGTTTGTTTAAACTAAAGGCGATATCGATTGATATCGGCTGTCTTTAGGCGATGCAAAAACATCGGCTTTCTGAACTATTTTAAAAATCGGCTGCACTTAACCGATTTAAGAGTTGATCCAAACGCTAGGATAGTATTTCTTGAGATATTTCCCGTTAAGCGCTTTAGCAAACTCCGTCCTGTCAAGATCCTCTAATACATAGGCATTACCAGGCACACAACGATTAATCCGATAGGGCCCTTCGCAATTAGGCGACCACTTTCCGAATCTACTATCTCTGGACCCGATCGGCAAAATCAACTTCCACACAAGATCTCCCTCGGCAAATGACTTATTCACCACTTTTTTGTTGTAATGCCGAGCTGCCTTAGCCTTGTTCTCCTTGATCCTCTCTAATGCCCTTAACCGATTCTGAGCCAAATCTTCAAGTTCATCTGTCATTAAGTTATAATAATCATCGGCTGTCAATTGATTTTGCAAAGAAATCCTCCTAGAACCAATGTTAGTCTCCCAAGGTAGAACTGCCTCATGTCCATATACCAACTGATACGGTAGCACCCGAGTAGATCCATGACATGCCATCCGATAGGCCCACAATGAATCGGCTAATGTAGTATGCCATCGCCGCGGCTGCTCATCAATCTTCCGCTTAATCAACTTGATCAAACTCTTATTAGAAGCTTCTGCCTGTCCATTAGCCTGAGCATAATAAGGCGATGAATTTAATAACTTGATTCCCATACTGGCAGCAAACTGCTGAAACTCCTAGTCGGGCCCCGGGTACCTCATGACAAGCATATGGGCCACTCGGATAGAGGATGGGCCTAGCCTTGTAATTAGAGATATAGCTAGATTCGGCAGACTTCGCCTTGTATAGGAAGGAATATACAGTCCTAGTCGGGTGCGTTATATCTCTAAGGGGAGATCTCCTAGTCGTAATCCGATGGAGACTCCTACCTTGTAACCCTGTCCCCCAGTATATAAGGGGAGGCAGGGCGCCCCATGAGGGTAGAAGAGCACTCATAAGCTCAAACGGCCATACGGTTCATCAGAATCGCCACCATAATTCCTCAAAGGAATACATATAAACTGGATGTAGGGTATTACCTCACATCGAGGGCCTGAACCAGTATAAAATCTCCCTGTGTTCCTTTGCAATCCACCGAGTAGCCTATATATTTATTGCCGGTGTAAAACATCGACAGTTGGCGCGCCAGGTAGGGGCTTCGGCGCGATCTACATCTACAAGTTCGATGGATCCAGCAACCAAAGTCGACGGCGGCAAACTCTCCCCCGGAGATACAATCGCATTCAGAAGCCTCGACTTCATCGCCGACCAGATCGGCAATCTCACCTTGGCCGACTCGGACTCGATCCGATCCGCCAGGGAACCAGCCGACTCCGCGCCAGTCGGCCTACACGATGCTGCAACAATCTTTCATGACGTGCTGCGGCGATCTCAAATATGCCCGAGTCTAGGGACAACTCTTTCTTTCGGTGTTCGACTCGGACTCGGTTTCGAGCCGGCCGAGATTGGGCCAAAAAAGGAAGAGATCGTCAATTTCCCGTTCGGACTCGGCAACGCCGCAGATATCTACAATCTACATCCGACGCGGCAAACCCGATCCTCTAGAGTTCGACTTGGATACGGCCCCGAGCCGCTCGAGATCGGATCAAGGGAGGTCGGAGTTGTAATCACCCCCATCGACTATTCCGACTACGACTCTCAGTCGGACTACGACTCCCAGTCGGATTCCGACTCTAAGTCGGACAGCAGTTCGGCAAGCTTCTTCCAGCCACGAGAAATCTTCGTGGCATCCAAAGGCTCTACTCCTACTCAGGAATCACGCCGACTACACGAACAACAAGAGGAGGAGGCCTGCCGACTGCGAGAACAACAGGAGGAAGAAGCAAGACGCCTGCACGCCCGCAACGACGGCCTACACAGGGCTAGGCGAACCGCTCAGCAACAAACCCTCCAAACAGAAGTCGGCGACCACGACGTCTTCGTCACGCCACAACAGAACATCGTGACCGCCGCAACCCTACTGGACACGATCCAGCTTGGGCCTGATCACCAGGCCACCCCGACCATCGCAAGGATAAAAGCCATGCTTACCGCTGCTGCATGTCAGCAGCACCAACAGTCGGGCAATACCCTCATACCGACCAACCGGTCGGCATCCCCAATGGCAGTCTCGTCTACCTCAAAGCGACGCCGAGCGGCCGGCTCTAGTTGGCTGCACACGGAAGTCACGCCAACGTCACTCGGCAACCCAAACAACAACCGGCAACGTCGAAGTGACCGTCGGGACAACCGGGATCTCCGAGGCCAACTACGGCGTGATCTTCGGCAGGACACCAATGCTCGGCGCCGCAAACGAGAAGAAGACGAGCAACGCCAACTGGAAGACGAGAACGAGCATTTCGGCCTCGACCACAAGTGGTTTCGCCGCCGTAGTGGGGGTCGGAGTCCTCATGAAGACGAAGGCATACCGGCCTTCACCCAGGAGCTACAACAGGTCGACTGGCCATTGAGTTTCAAGCCTACAGGCATCGACAAATATGATGGCAAGACCAATCCCGAGTCCTGGCTCACGGTCTACACTCTGGCGATCCGAGCAGTTGGGGGAAATCACAAAGTCATGGCTAACTACCTCCCAGTCGCTTTAGCCGACTCAGCGAGGACATGGCTAACAGGACTTCCCAAGCAATCAATCGGCTCCTGGGGAGAACTCCGGGAATGCTTCATCGCCAATTTCCAGGGAACATACGAGAGGCCATCTTCCGAGCACGACTTATATTAGTTGCATCAAAGGAAGAACGAGTCTCTTCATGACTTCATCAAGAGGTTCTCTGAAAAGAAAAATTCGATCCCAAACATCAAGGATGAGGTCGTCATCGCCGCCTTTCGAAAAGGAGTCAAAGACACCTCGTTCATCAACAAATTCACTCGGAAGCCTCCCAACTCTGTCAAGGCTCTATTCAACATGGCGAACAAATATGCCGACTCAGCCAAGCTGTTGCTGAGGCCCTTGAAGATAAAAAGGCATCCTGACAGAAGAAGCGGGAGGGCACCAATGACGCGGTCCCGACTAAAGCCGGGAATCGCAAACGCAAGTCAGACGGCTTCATTGTGGCAGTCGGTCACAATCGTCTTCAACTTTCAACAACTGAAGATTATCAGAACAACAAGTGACATGCTCGGGGGCTCACAAGCTCAAACGCAAGGATGGCATCCTCACTCCGAAATACCGAACAGCTAAGTCGCTTCCTGATAAATATTTCTTTACTCGGCCTTGCCAATGCCGCTTACACCTAATAGGTGCACAAGCTGCACTCTTCTCTGTTTTTGCTCTTAAATGATTGCAAAAGTACTCAAGTAGCATAAATCATGATCCGTGAAACTTTGCTCCATGAAAGACGAACTCAAGTCACCCAAAACGCGTGTCTGGGAAAGAGCCATGAACCAACTCCCGATGCTAGGGGGCTATGACTAGTCGGGCAGAGTGCTTAAACGTAAGGGATCAACTACTCGGGGAAATTAATATCAATAAGAGGAAGAACATGAATTTACATATATTGTAAAATACATTTTGTTCGGATGATTGTTTTCATCATCAGATGCTACTCATCCGATATCTTTATATTGCAGGCCTAGCTCCGGATACGCGTGACAGGAACTCAGGGTTGCGAGCCTATCTCCTACGCTCGGGGGCTGGACAAGTCTGCCAAAATACACTCGGGATGCTCCATGAGGGCTACTTACCGAGTACTTGCGCCAGTCGGGACGTCATCTTCCCCGGCTACGCTCCATGTGAGCTGACAACCGACTTCCGGCACTAGTCGGGGGTCGTATATCACTCGGCTGGGTGAGGTACGCCCCATGAGGGTCGCTAGCCGAATCCTATGCTAATGCAAGGTTCGGGTACCTCGCTTGGCTATAACTCTGTTGGGTAGGGTATGCCCCATGAGGGTCGCTAGCCGAATCCTATGCTAATGCAAGGTTCGGGTACCCTGCTCGGCTCGCTTGAAGTCAGAGAAGACTTACATCGTCAAAGCGCATCCGAAGTTCTCATGCACCGCGTCACACCTAAGGAGGGCAAGCAGATCCTGCAACACACCTGCTCGGGCACCTGTGGCAACCAGGCTGCATCCAGAACATAAGTCAGAAAGGCTTGCAAATAAGGATTTCTCTGGCTGATTGCGGTTACCGACACCAAAAAACTCATCCTGACATGCGATGGATGAGACTTCTATAAAGCTATGCCGGATAGGTCGGCTCAGGCCGCTTATTGATAGCAGCCACCAAGATATGAGTTCCTACAGTAGCATGTCCATGTGGCCGTCCGCAGGCTGAGTTGAAATTATAGCGCGGTGCTACCAACAGGAACCGATGAGTAAACAGATATGCTTCATGAGAGCCTTATTGCTAAACATATATGTTTGGGTATCTGTTTATATCACCCAGGTCTCGAGATATCTTATCCTTACAAGGATCGCAAGCTGGTCTTCATTAAAATTGGGGATACAGGTATCTTTCGTCGGTACACCTGACCACGCCATGGATTTATTTTCATAAAGTGGTACTCGGCCTACATGCGTGGCCATCAGTGTGCCATGAGCAACATTATTTCCGCTGAACATGAATGCGGAGGTCTAACTTTCGAGTAGTGCACTACGGAGAGAGTATAAATTCTCATTCCTGCTAACATGATGCGGAGGAGTCTAACTTCGAGTAGTATACTACTCGGGAAAGACTATAAACATTCTGCTAGCTGACGAGCTGAAGAGTCTAAGCTTCCGAAAGGACGCCGCTCCGAGTGAAAGACTATAAACACCTTTTCCAGCTGACATGAGCTGACGAGTCTAATTTTCGAGTAATATATTACTTGGGAAAGACTATAAATATCATCCCGGCTGACATGATGCCGACGAGTCTGATTTTCGAACTAGTATACTACTCGGGAAAGACTATAAACACCCCCTTTCCAGCTGACATACGCTGAAAGAGTCCCACATACGAGTAGCATCCTACTTGGCAAGACTATAAACACACATTTCCGACTGACATGAAGTCGAAGAGTCCTATATTCGAGTAGTTCCCTACTCGGGCAGACTATAAATCATATTCCAGTTGACATGATACCGAAGAGTCTCATATACCAGTAGTATACTACTCGGAAAGACTACAAGGTTAAAGATCTTTGACTTTATGTTTAATTGTCTTCACAATTAAAGCACAAAGTTCGGGGGCTACACCTAATAGGTGGCCTATTCGGCGCACACTATTCCTACATCTACATGGAGCCCTTCATAGCCTCGTTGCCAACTGACAATGAAGCAGGACTCGGGAGAAGCCGCACTCAGACAAAGAGTACTCGGGAGCAATGCACTCGGAAGACTTCACCGTGGAGGATATGAGCACTCGGCATCAGCTGTGACTCAACTATGAGGTCTCGGGGCTACTGTGGGTGCCATGGGCCCCGGGTACCTCATGACAAGCATATGGGCCACTCGGATAGAGGATGGGCCTAGCCTTGTAATTAGAGATTTATAGCTAGATTCGGCAGACTTCGGGCTTGTATAAAGGAATATACAGTCCTACTCAGTGTTGCGTTTTATATCTCTAAGGGGAGATCTCCTAGTCGTAATCCGATGGAGACTCCTACCTTGTAAACCCTGTCCCCCGTATATAAGGGGAGGCAGGGCGCCCCATGAGGGCAGAAGAGCACTCATAAGCTCAAACGGCCACATACGGTTCATCAGAATCGCCACCATAATTCCTCAAAGGAATTACATATAAAGACTGGATGTAGGTATTGACCTCACATCGAGGGCCTGAACCAGTATAAAATCTCCCTGTGTTCCTTTGCAATCCACTGAGTTTCCATCCGCCGAGTAGCCCTATATATTTATTGCCGGTGTAAACATCGACACTTCTGCCTATGCCGCCCCCCCCACACAAACTCTTGATCGGCTTTCACTTCAATAATGGGAGTAAAAGACTCAATTTGTCCCTGACAAATTCGATATAAATCTTCTCACAAAGTTAACTCTTGCTGATCAATGATTGTAACTCTGTCTCTATTGCTTGGATGGTTCTGTGGTCTTGATGGCTCTTGATGCTCCGATGACTAACTTCAATTCCTCGCTCATGAACTCATAAAACCCAAAAACTACCCCAGCCGATACACCAAAAAGCGCATTTGATTGGATTCATCCTTAGTCCGTACTATTTTTGCCTTTCCAGCACTTCCGTAAATCGACTATATTGGCTTTCCTCACTCTTAGACTTAACCACAACATCGTCGATGGTAAATTTCAAACTAATAAGCCGATGAGATTTTTGAAATATATAATTCATTGCCTCTGATAAGTCGCACCGGCACTCTTAAACAAATCCAAAAGTCATACTACCCACACATACAAGCCCGATAGCTCCAGGACATCGAAACGCAGTCTATGATGTATATCTTTTCAGCCATAAAAATCTGATTGTATCCTCAAATTGCTGTCCATGAAGCTGATAATTTTGTGACCTGATTCTGCTCCACCAATAAATCCGCTATTGGCATTGGTATTCATCCTTCGGGGTAGCTTGATTCAGATCCCCAGAAATCAATACATATCCTCAATTTCCGTTTTCTCTTCTCCATCGGACGATATTAGAAACCCACTCAGGTATATATCGGCATGGCCTTATAAACTTGCATCATTACAACCTTTGTGATCTCCGCTTTGGATTGGCGTCATATAATTCTGTCTTGAATCTCCTGGAGCCTGTTTGAATGGCCGATATCCTGGTTTAATGGGCAGCCGCATGTTCAACAATTGATCGGCTTAATCCTGCGCATCACTCATGGTACTCCCAAGCGAAACAATCCCGATACTCCTTCAATAGTGTTACCAATTCTTCTCGAAGTTCAAGACATAACTTTTTGCTTATGTACGTCGGCCTTGGCTTATCTCCTGGTCCTATGTCGATCTCCTCCAAATCATCAGCCGACGTAAATCCTTGCCCCAGTTTCCCCTCAAAGTCTTCAATGGAGCCCATCAGAGTAATAGTTCACAGAGCCGACTTGCTGAACCGGCTGTATCCCTTGGCTAGTGACTTTAAGATAGTCTCCTTCCCATATTTTCCCGGACAGGCAATCAACACCATCGGCTTCCTAGACTGGCAAATCGGTCATTGCAATGTTGGTTGACCGATCTGCTAGGACCACCTCAACTTGATCTCCTTGCCACTGTATCAAACATTGATGCATCGTCGAGGGCACGCAACAGTTCGCGTGAATCCAGACCCTGCCGAGAAGCAAACTATATGACCCCTTTCCGTCGATGATGAAAAACGTGGTAGGTAATGTCTTATTTCCTACTGTCAACTCCACATTTAATACGCCTTTCGCCTCTGATGAATTCCCACCGAAGTCTTTTAGCACCATATTTGTCTTGATCAAGTCTTCGGCAGTTTTCCCTAATTTCCAAAATGTAGCATGAGGCATGAGATTAACAGCTGCTCCCCCATCAACCAGCATCTTTGTCATCGGCTTCCCATTCACATAGCCCGTGATATATAATGGCTTTAAGTGCCGATGCTCTGATTCTTCAGGTTTATCAAATACGGCCTGATCAGGTTGCAACGTTAGTTGAGCGAAAACTTCCTCATTGCCTTCTTCATCCGATGAAAGTGCTTTATACTCCCGAGGCAAAAAGAACACCATATTTACTAGGGCCGATTGATCAGTTTCATCGTCCTTTCTCTTCACGTGCCATACTTGTTTAGTTCTCTTGTGACGATGATCGGCCTCTTCCTGATCTTGCCTCTGTTCTTCTTGTTGCTCTCGGTGTCGTAGCCGTTGTGCCCTTCTCTTCTGATTCTTTGTGAATATCCCACTAGGGCACCATTGAGGATTCTGGACTTGTTTTTCATGTACTTCCTCTTCATCCTCTTCAAAGAACTCTTCATGGATTGGCCCTAATCGGCTATGAACCGATGCTCTTTTTCCAAGTGGCCGATCCTGTGAAAACCTTTCCTGCTGATCATGCCGATCCCCCATATTACTGCACTCGGGGCAATCTTCAACTGATGGCAATCTCATCCCTTGATCCCAGCAGAATTGAAAGAACGGGCAGTCCCAATGTGGATTAAATCTTTCCCTGTCCGGCTCAATCCACTGCTCTTCATACTTTGAATATTTTTCTATCATATCCAATGAAGTAATCCTTGATTTATACCTTCAATGTCTTCCTCCATCGGCTTGAGTCCTTGATGATGATCCCGCATAAACCATGTTTACGGGGAACGGGTGCCCATCAATCTTCATCGGCTTCTTGTCTTCGAATTTAATTCTTCCCTGCTCAACAGCCGATTGAATTTGTTGCCGAAAAACTTTGCACTCGTTAGTATGAAGCGATATAGTATTGTGCCACTTGCAATATCTTTTCTTCTTTAGTTCTTCGGCTGATGGAATCACGTGGTTTGGCGGAAGTTGTATCTATTTCTCTTGTAACAGCAAGTCAAAGATTTTATCGGCTTTATTGATATCAAAATCATACCGCTCCTCCTTGCCGATATCCTTGACCCATGGGCATGATACTGATTTCTTGTTCCTGGCCCACTCCGCCAATCCAACCTCAGCATCGGATCCCTCATCATCTGAGTCCGATGAATAAACCTGTACCTGAGCAACCCTTCTCTGATATTTATCCTTCTGCGCCTCTTGAAATCGGCTTTCATGAGCCGATACCTTCTATACCAGGTGCGCTAGGGACTCAAATTCTTGTGATGAAAACCTCTCCTTAATCGGCGCCAAGAGACCCTGGAAAGCTAAATCGGCTAAATGCCCATCGCTCAGGTTCAAACTATAACATTGGTTTCTAACGTCCCGAAATCGCTGAACGTATTCCGGTACTGTTTCATCTGGTCATTGCCTAACCGCTGTCAAATCTATCAGTCTCATCTCATGGATTCCGGCAAAGAAGTATTTATGAAACTGTTTTTCTAGATCGGCCCACCCCCGAACGGAATTCGGTGGTAATGAAGAGAACCATGTAAAAGCCGATCCAGATAGTGACAAGGGGAAAAACCTAACCCTCAGAGCCTCTTCAGCCGATGCCTCCCCGCACTGTGCCAGGAATCGGCTGACGTGTTCCACTGTAGATGTGCTGTCTTGTCCCGAGAACTTGGAGAAATCCGGGACCCTGTATCGGTGTGGTAATGGAACCCTGTCGAACCACTCAGGATATGGATGCCGATACATAAATGTCTGTTCCTTGGGCTTGATCCCGAACTGCTCCCTTACTATTTCAGCAACCCTAGTTGATAGATCTTCTTCTCTTAGGTTGTCTTGTTGATACTGCACAGGTGGAGTTTGTTGCCGATTCTGTCTATGATACTCCCTCTGGTAAGTACCTGGATCGGCCCCGCCTCCTGGATAATTTTGCTGATATCTCCCATAATAAGCAGACCGATGATATCTAGCAGGAATATCCTGTTGCCCCCAGTTTGGTTCTGTGTAAACAGGTTTTCTGGTATGTCTCTGCTGACGTTGTAAGCAACTTGATTTGGTTCAACCTTTGGTGGGAGGTAAACAAGACCCCGAGTAGGCTCTTGAATAATCGATCCATCCACCGTCTTCTTTATGAGATTATGAAGTGTGTTCACCAGAATCCCGGATTGATTGATGAGCGCGTGATGAACTGCTTCATTCACCATCTCTTGGGGTTTTACCGGTGGACTTTCAGGTGGCGTACGGCTCGATTCTCCAACCAGTACTGGTTTCGGAAACTGGGATTTTTGAATCGGCCCTTGCCTTGTCATGCTGAAGGATTCTAAGCACAGCTTCTGAAAATTGGCTATAGTTTGCTCAACTTGCTGTTTTTGTTCGTCTGTTAAATCTTCCATGCTGACCAGAATTATATTGTCTGTCTTGATTTCTTTCCCGGCCATGTTGTAATTCCGATCGAGACTCTGTGTTGAAACTTCGCGTCCCATTGGGCGTGCCAAAAACGTGTTGACGCCGAAAACCGCCGGGGCCATCCGGCGCCTTGGAGTCACGCGAAGGCCTGGGAGATTTGCTTCACTCCAGTGCAGGTCCTAAAATCTTGAGGTTTGTAGGCGTGCCAGTCAATTTGACCCTGCAATTGACAAGGAGAGAAAAAATTAGATTTATGAGCCAATCGGCTGGAAGCCGATCTGGACTCGTCTTATCGGCCGATGGCCGATTTGAACTGTAGCACTTATACATCGACTAGAAGCCGATGATGGCATCAGCAATAACGTAATAATAAGCAAATATGAAACTAGCCGATCATCGAAGGGATGCTCAAAAATCGGCTGTAAACTGATGAAATAAAATAAGCAGAATGCATAAATAACTAGATTAAATAAATCCTAGCCGATTATGATTAAAATTACTAGTGTCGTCGCTAAGATATTGCCCGCACCCGTGCCCGGGTTCCTACCTGTGCTCGTGCTTGGGTCCTTACCTGAGGTCGTGCCCGTGCCCGAGTGCTTGCTTGTACCCGTGCCTAGGTCCTTGCACGCTGATCGTGCCCGGGAACTTGACTGAGCTCGTGCCCAGGAACCTGCCTGCCCTCGTGCTCGGATCGGCAGAATAAATCAATCGGCTAGCCCTTAGCCGATCGTATCAGTAACACAGGCAAGAATGTATAACAAGACAAGCAGTATAGTCGGCTGTATTTAAGAGATAACTTATCGGCTAAGCACTCCGATAAAAACACCGCATAAAACCCATCGGCTTATTAAGAGTAAAGTTATTATCGTCAGTCTAGTAGATTGGACCCAACCATTGCAGAACAGACTGATGATGATAACAAGATCTTGATAGGCAGATAGATCTGATGCAATCGTGATGTAAAATATGATAACTTATCGGCTATACACCCCGATAAGACACTTGCACACAAAATATCAACTTAGCAGGAATGATTTATCACTAGCAGTTTAGTAGGTCGAACCCAACCGATGCAGCACAAACTTATGATAAACCGCTCCCAGTAAGCCGATACGATCTACGCACGCGTGATGTGATATACCTAGTCAATCTATGAGATCAAACTAAACGGATGCAGCCATAGACAAAATAAATATATCGTGGTAAGCCGACTACCGTAAACCGACTAGAATATCGGACCTAACCGAGGAAGTCCTAGCCGATAAGTAGTCGGGGTGACGAGACTTACCCTCTCGCAGGAGGTCGAACTTAACTGATGCAGCCTGGCTCGAGAAGCAAGAACCCGTCGAAAGGGTGGCGATGCACCGAATTTGTATTGATCGAGTGATGATTTCCTAATTATAATAGAAAACGCTAATAAGACCCGACCGGACACGAGGTCAGGTTTCGTAAAGATAAGCGCTTGCCTAATTAATAGATACAGTAAATAACTGCCATACTGCGGTCTTCACGGCTCCTTCCCGGAATCGGTCTCTTCTGGATCAATTTCCGTTCAGTTGACTGCAATTTCTTCTTGTACCGAATCTGATACAGGGCCTTAACCAAATTTTGGCGTTAACAGCAGTCTCCCTTGTAGGTGAGCCTGGCAGTTCGGCCGAGTGCATTACTTCGCCCTCGGGGGCTGGGGTAGCACTTAGCACGGGTTGTTGTCTTTTAGCCTCGGCCTCAGTCGGGGCAGGGTTGATGATGGGGGTTGATGTCTCTGGCCCTTTGGTGTCAGAGTCATTTGGCTTCTTGCAAATTCATATAACAATCAAGACATTGCAAATCAATTCAAGTTATTTGAAGACAGAAGATCATATACATCTTAGAAGTCTTAAACCTCCACCCTTGTGTACCGATGGGGAAGGTAGTCAACGAAGAGCCCAAAGGCTCACTCCGAGAGGTTGTGCTGCTTGGTGTTGGGCCTTGAGGCGTGGCACCAAGCGGAGTCTTGATGGGGCTAGCTGGCTCCACACTCGGTGCAGCCGGTTGGGTTGGTGTGGACGGTGCGGCAGCTAGAGCTGTTGAAGGTGCTGGAGCTATGCTATCAGCATCCCTGATCTTAAGACCGCCTGACTCCTTAGTCAGTGTGCTCTTAAGCTTGGCTTGGTCTTGCATGGGCTGCTTCCTAGCTCACTTAGAGTTGGGTTTGTCAACTGATGGGCTAGCTGGTCGTTTCCTTGACCCCCCAGTCGATGGGCTAGGAGGATTCGACACAAAGTCAACATTTTCCTACAAACAATGCATATAGAGATAATTCCATACACTTTAGATTCACACAAATCATCACAAGCAAGTATCAATATAGCAAGATACCAAGAGCTTACCGTCGACCTTGGCCTACTCAAAAAGTATGGCTTGGGACACTTCTCGGTGTCCAGAGTCTCTACTACGCCATTGACAAAATAGCACAGCAGAGTATCTATCACCGTGTCCTTGATGACAAGGTCGGCGCACTCACGGGTTGGATTGTTCTTCCCCTGGTATTCATACTCGGAGTGGATTGTAACGCCCAGAAATTCATAACCAAAATTCTGAACATTTCTATGTATTAAATCCCTGTCCACGAAAGCCAGGGTACACAATACCAAGTTGCCATATAGAGTGCGTCTTACAAACAGAATAAAATTATCTTACATAAATGCAGCGGTAAATAAAATTAAAGTCTACATACAGCTAACCAAGCGGAGGCTTCCATTCCATAGGCGTCTTGACAGCGGAGCCAGCCTAGTCCTCCTAATGGTCCTCATCAGACATGTACTCCACCACTAAGAGGGGGAAAAGGAGCAAGATTGAGTACCACCCACAATACTCAACAAATCACACCCACAATATGCACAATGCATAGGAGACAAAGATAGGCTCAAGGTTCATTTGCGTAAAAGCAGTTGTAAATAGTACTAGTTCGCAAACGGTAAAAATGTTGATTAATTGAACAATATTAATCCTCTACTGATCAACGTTACACCATGTTAACCAGGCCCAACCATCCATCCTAACACTACAGCAAAAATTTGCACGTAAATTTATTATATTGAGACTAATCACGGTGAGTCTTTACCAATTGTCCATATCCACGGGCATGGCTATTCGAATAGATTTACTCTGATTAAAGGTGTACAACTGTACCCACAAGACATAGCCCCACACACGTTCCAGTGTGCCGGCGTGTCACCACAACACCCCGTGAGAGGCTGTGACAGGACCATTCACACAACCTCTCCCTAACCATCCACACCACGCTGAGGTTGCACCTGCCACTAGGACAGCCCACATCGGCCAAGCTACCCCCCATGCACCACAATGGATCCGAAAGCCGATCAACCTGACCCCAGGCTGACCCAACTCTGTCATGCCCATTCTCACCAACGGTGCTGTGGAGGCCATGGGCCCTAGGTACCTTATCACAAGCATATGGGCCACTCGGATAGAGGATGGGCCAAGCCTTGTAATTAGAGATATAATAGGACTCGGCAGACGTAGCCTTGTATGATAGGGAAAATACAGTCCTAGTTAGGCACGTTATATCTCTAGAAGAAAATCCCTTGGTCGTAATCCCAGTATATAAGGGGAGGCAAGGCACCTCATGAGGGCAAGAGGTGGGAGGTTCACAAGAATCACCATCATACATCCTCAAAGGAATACACCACAACTAGACGTAGGGTATTACCTCACATCGAGGGCCTGAACCAGTATAAACTCCCCGTGTTCCTTCACAGTCCACCGAGTTTTGATCCGACGAGTAGCCCTATAATCATATTGCCGGTGCAAAACATCGATAGAAGCGCATCCAGAGTTCTCATGCACTGCGTCACACCTGAGGAGGGCAAGCAGATCCTGCGATATAGCCTACTCGGCCGCAAATCTGTGGCAACCATGCTACATCTAGAACATAAGTCGGAAAGGCTTGTAGACAAGGATTCTTCTGGCTAATAGAGGTTACCGATGCTGGAGTACTCATCCTGACATGCGATGGATGCTACTTTTATAGGGCTACACTAGGTAGGTCGGTTTAGGCCGGCTTATTCGGTAGTAGGCACCAAGATATGAGTTTCTATAGTACACACTCAATTTGGGCCGCTCGCGGGCTGTGTTAAAAACACAGTGTTGGTGCCACTAACAGAGACCGATTGAGTAATCAGATATGCTTCGTGAAAGCCGACTGCTGAACACATGTGTTCAGATATCTATTATTCACCAGGTATTGGGGATATATTCTTATTGGATCACAAGCTCTGGTCTTCATTAAAAAAAGGGAATGCAGGTATCTCTCAAGTACACCTAACCACATAATGGATTAAATTTCATAAAGTGGTACTTGGCTTACATGCTTAGCCAACATTTGCCATGAGCAAATATTCTTCCAACCGACATGACACTGAGGAGTCTAACTTTCGAGTAGTGCACTACTCGGGAAAGACTATAAATATTTCTTGTAGCTGACATGAAGCTGAAGAGTCTAACTTCCGAGTGGGACGCTACTCGGGAAAGACTATAAACACTTTTTCCAGCCGACATGACTCTGAAGAGTCTAATTTCCGAGTGACATACTACTCGGGAAAGACTATAAATTATTTCCGGTTGATATGATGTTGAAGAGACTCATATACTAATAGTATACTACTCAAGAAAGACTACAAGGTTAAAGATCTTTGACTTTATGTTTAATTGCTTCACAATTAAGCACAAAGTTGGGGGCTACACCTAATAGGTGCGCCTATTCGGTGCACTATTCATACATCTACATGGATCCCTTCATAGCCTCGCTGCCAGCTGACATGGAGTAGGACTCGGGAAAAAGACACACTCGAAACAAAGATACTCAGGAGCAATGCACTCGGCCAATCTTCACCGTGGAGGATGAGCACTCGGCATCAGCTGTGACTCAACTATGAAGATCTTAGGGGCTGTTGTGGAGGCGATGGGCCCCCCGGGTACCTCATCATGTCAAGCAATGGGCCACTCAGATAGAGGATGGGCCTAGCCTTGTAATTAGAGATATAATAGGACTCGGTAGACTTAGCCTTGTATGACAGGGAAAATACAGTCCTAGTCGGGCAAGTTAGATCTCTAGAAGGAAATCCCTTGGTCGTAATTCGACTGGGACTCCAACTTTGTACCCCTGTCACCCAGTATATAAGGCGAGGCAGGGTGCCCTATGAGGGCAAGATGATGGCAACAGGGTGCCCGATCTTCCGTTAGGTAAGGATAACTCTCAATTTGGTGGAAAATTGACACACACGATCCGGCTTCTGATCACCAAGACCCGAACCCTGCAATCGCAGCACCACGTCTCCTCTCGTTATCAACCGTGCGCTGCCCAGTTGACCTTGCCACAAAGGCTAATCCCTGCATGCGAATCGAAGAACACAAGCAAGAACAAGGAAGATAGCAACTCAACATGCAGATGAATGATTATACTCTCGAAGTTGGGGTCTTACAAACCGATAAACGGCGAAACTGTTCAGAGACAGAATAATCTAAGCAAAACCCACTCCAAACAGTGGAGGCTACTGAATATATATGAGTTAGGATGTCCTAGGGTGAGAGTTTGCCTTGTGAGGGGCGCACTCCTCATGGGTTTAGCCCACGACACAAATACAAAGCCCAAAGGCCTAAACTGACACAGACAGGAAAAATGACACAACTTGTTTTGATGATTCTGGATAGCTTAGGAGGAATTTTGGCATGAAACCAAAACCATATGAAAGTAGACTTCATGAGCTTTCCAACAAGTACTTGTAGGTCCTGTAACTCCTTCTGGATCAAAAGTTTTGGCCATTTAAAGTTGACATTGTCTCCCAGCCCAAAACTGAACCGGTCTAGGAAATAGGAGTTTACTTGCACTTGTTGTCTCCACTTTAATATTTAGTTTCTTGAGCTATTGTCCATGGTCTTCTCCCAAGTTCCTAATAACAATAAAATCATCACAAGAATTAAATTGTAGGCCATTCGTAGGAATATTTCCATGTAAGCTTAGGAACGCATTCACCTGGCGATTAAGTTGACGGGCACGTGCGCGAGTAACTGGTCCTTGGATCTGTGGCGCATCTTGTTCAACATGAGGAGGTTGTAAGTGTATATCTAAAGAAGTGATGTCGTCATCATCCTTCCCTTCTTGATTTGGAGTCGTCCTCGACACAAGGTCATCTTTTTCACCCAAGTAAAGCTTCAAATCAGCAACATTGAAAACATTACTCACACCATAATCTGCAGGCAAATCAATCTTGTATGTATTATCATTTATCTTCGCAAGAACTTTAAATGGACCAGCAGCTCGAGACATTAATTTTGACTTGCACAAAGTAGGAAATCTATCCTTTCTTAAGTGTAACCAAACAAGACCACTGGGTTCAAAAATAAGCTCCTTTCTACCTTGACTACCAGCAAGTTTAGACTTTGCATTCATATGCTCAATATTATTCTTAGTGGTCTCATGTAACTTAAGCACAAATTCAGCCCGTGTCTTAGCGTCAAAATTCACTTTTTTTGAAAATGGTAAAGGCAATAAATCAATTGGAGCACGAGGGTTAAAGCCATATACGACCTGGAATGGGCTCATCTTTGTGGTGGAGTGCAACGAACGGTTGTAGGCGAACTCCACATATGGAAGACATTCTTCCCACACTTTAAAATTATTTTTCAGAACAGCCCGCAACATCGTTGACAAGGTACGATTCACTACCTCCGTTTGTCCATCGGTTTGGGGGTGGCAAGTTGTAGAAAATAGTAACTTCGTCCCCAATTTCCTCCACAACGTCAACTAAAAATGACTCAAGAACATGGTATCTCGATCTGAAATAATTGTATTGGGCACACCATGTAGACGAACGACATCCCTGAAAAACAAATCAACAACTTTTTTAGCATCGTCGCTCTTATGACAAGGAATAAAATGTGCCATTTCGGAAAATCTATCAACAACAACAAATACACTATCCTCTCCCTCTTGTCCTAGGCAATCTAAAACAAATCCATTGAAATGTCTTCCCAAGGAGCACTAGGACGGGGAGAGGCATATAAAGACATGTGATTAAGATGGGACTTAGCTTTGTTCAAGTGCTGCATCATGCAACGTATCGTTCAACGTCACGCCGCATTTTCGCCAAAAGAAATGAGTGGCCAGCACTTCCTCCGTCTTCTCACTCCAAAATGTCCCATCAATCCATCTCCATGCGCTTCCTGCAAAAACAAAAGACGAACAGAGCTTGCAGGAACACATAATTTGTTAGCTCGATACAACAATCCTTCATTCAACACATATTTATTCCAAGTTCTCCCTTCTCGACAATGATCATAAGCTTCTTTAAAGTCCAAATCAGTAGCATATAATTCTTTTATTGTGTCCAATCCAAAAATTTTATGATCAAGTTGAGATAACATAGTATAGCGCCTAGATAAAGCATCAGCAATCACAGTGTCTTTGCCTTTCTTATGCTTAATGATATATGGAAATGACTCAATAAATTCTACCCATTTAGCATGTCATTTATTCAATTTAGCTTGACTTCAAATATGTTTCAAACACTCATGATCAGAATGTATGATAAATTCCTTTGGCCATAGATAATGTTGCCAAGTCTCTAATGTTCGAACCAAAGCATACAATTCTTTATCATAGGTTGCATAGTTCAAACTAGGTCTTGATAACTTCTCACTAAAATATGCAACTGACTTACCTTCTTGAATAAGCACACCACCAATCCCAATCCCACTTGCATCACATTCAAGCTCAAAAACCTTACCAAAGTCAGGGAGTTGGAGTAGCGGTGCATGAGTTAACTTCTCTTTAAGCAAATTGAAGGCGTCTTCATGTGCTTGTCCCCATCAAAAAGGAACGCCTTTCTTTGTGAGCTCATTCATGGGTGCGGCAATGGTGCTGAAATCTCTCACAAAGCAGCGATAGAATCCAGCTAGCCCAAGAAAGCTCCGCACCTATGTAACGAATGTAGGAGTCGGCCAACTCTTGATCGCTTCTATCTTGGTCTCATCAACTTCAATTCCCTGTGGAGTCACAACATAACCAAGAAAAGAAACTCATTCCGTGCAAAAAGTGCACTTCGCGAGGTTACCGAACAAACATGCATATCTCAAAGCATTAAAAATAGCACGTAAATGCTCGCTATGTTCATCTAAAGACTTGTTGTAAATAAGTATATCATCAAAGTAAACCACCACAAATCTACCAATGAAAGTGTGTAAAACTTCATTCATGAGTCGCATAAAAGTACTAGGAGCATTAGTCAAACCAAAATGCATTACTAACCACTCATACAAACCAAATTTAGTTTTAAACGCAGTCTTCCATTCATCACCCAATTTCATTCTAATTTGGTGGTATCCACTACGCAAGTCTACTTTAGAGAACACAACAGAGCCACTCAATTCATCAAGCATATCATCTAACCTAGGAATAGGATGACAATATCTAATAGTTATGTTGTTAATAGCTCTACAATCCACACACATGCGCCATGACCCATCTTTCTTAGGCACCAAAATAAAGCCATACCCTTTTTCAAGCAAGTCTTGCACTTGACGCTGAATTTCCTTAGTCTCTCCAGGGTTGGTCCTATATGGCGTGCGGTTTGGCAAAGCGGCTTCCGGGATTAAATCAATTTGATGCTCAATTCCTCTCATAGGCGGCAGCCCCGGGGGTATCTCACTTGAAAATACATCAGCAAACTCCTGCAAAAGGTTAGTAATAGCACGTGACAAAGAAGGAGGCAAGTCCTCAAGTGTAAAGAAAGTTTCCTTGCCAACCAAAGCATAGCAAATAGATTCATTAACATTTAACTCAGACATCTTAGATTTAGTAGCTAACATGGAAGCTCCTTTCAACTTAAGTGTGTCTTTCCTAGCTGGTGGCTCTTTTTTCTCCTTTTTAGGTAGAAACACATCTTTAGCTACTTGCTGATTTTCAGACTTAGATTTATTTTCAGCATGCGCTATATCGTCCTTCAAAATTCAGCAGGGGTCATTGGTAGCAACTCAATCTTTTTGCCATTATGTGTGAAAGTGTACGTGTTAGTTCTACCACGGTGCAGCACATCTCTATCATATTACCAAGGTCTACCCAAAAGCAAAGAACATGCTTGCATAGGCACGACATCAAAATTTGCACTATCATGGTACTTTCCAACAGAAAATTGCACTCTCACAACTTTACTTACCTTCAACTTACCACAAGAGTTGAACCATTGGATGTAGTAAGGCCGTGGATGTGGTTGTGTAGGCAAACCTAGCTTGTCAACCAAATCTGAACTAGCAAGGTTGCTACAACTGCCGCTATCAATGACAACACGGCATGCTCTATTGTGAACCACGAACCTTGATTGGAACAAATTGTGGCGCTGATTTTGCTCCGCCTTCTCCATTTGAGCACTTAGCACCCGTTGTGCTACAATGCTGAGGTACTTGCTTGTATCTTCCGCACCTATGTGCTCCACATCCTCATCGCTCTCGTCTTCATCACCTGCATTGTTAGTGCCATGTGCTAATTCATCATCAACATCACTAGCACTAGTGTACTCACCATCATCTGTAGCAATGAGAACTCTCTGATTTGGGCAATCACGTTGCACATGGCCCATCCCTTTGCACTTGAAGCATTGGATATCCCTCGTTCGTCCCGTAGACGCAACCGATGATGCGCTTTTTGCGGGTGCCTGTACGCGAACAGATTTACTCACCTTGGTAGCTCATGAAGATGGCGCTGCTGGTGCCCTATTGGTGGAAGGCGTAGAACTCCGAATAGGGACACTTTTGCCTTGCCCAATGGAAGGCCTCAATGTAGACGTGCTTCCCCAATTGTTCCTTCTCAATGGTGGCCTTCCCTGCAATTCCTGTTCAGCTAATATAGCTAGATGGAACAATCGGTTAAGAGAATTGTATTTTTTATATTGAATAATGTCCTGAATGTCACGTCTCAACCCCCCATAAAATCGAGCCATCTTATCCTCCTCATTCTCCTCTACCTCACAATGCAACATTCCTATTTGTAGCTCCTGAAAGTAATCTTCTACAGATTTTTCTCCTTGGTCTAAGTGTTGCAACTTATTTCTCAAATCACGTTTGAAGGATGGAGGAATAAACCTACTCCGCATAGCTCTCTTCAACCTTTCCAATGTGTTAGGTTCTAGGCCAATTTTAACTAGTTCATTCCACCAAATAATAGCAAAGTCCTTAAACTCACTAGTTGCTTGCCTAACCCTATGAATTTCAGGAACTAAATGGGAATTAAATTTCTGCTCTACGGTCATCTCCCAATCCAAATAGGCCTCAGGGTCATATTTTCCAGAAAATGAAGGCAAGGTAAATTTAATTTTAGCAAAGGGATCATCGTTACCTCGCCCTTGGTGGTGGTTACCTCCCATACCATGCCGGTTGAATCGCAGCCGTTGTCATAGGCGCTCGTCACGATGTGCATCACTATTGTCGGCTTCCTCCTCTTCATTACCTCCGTCATCGTCAACAAGTGGTGGTGGGTGATGGTTTGCTGCCAACTGCTCGATGCTGTTAGCGAGGGTGGCAATGCTCCCCACCATAGCCTGGAGGTCTTCCCGCACAGCATTCAAGGCAGCTACATTTTCCTCAATCTTCTGATCTAGCTTAACGATCTCCTCTTTTGAAGCACAATCAGCGAAATCATTCACCTCACTTGCCATGGTTAGTAGAAAATAGGAAACAAACAGCACAAAAGTATTATCCCTATCAACTACTACTATGCAAGGATAGTGGACACTCGCAAATGGAAGCACCTTACCGAGCTCTTACAAGGTTCTGAGACTAGCGGGCAAAGGATGGTACAACCGGTGGCTGGTTCATGACACCTTGAGGGCGTGATCCAGCGATTGCAAGGGTCAAAACCATGCTGACCAAATGTATATATGTGGAGCTTGCGAGGCCAAAATATGTTAGTAGCACACAATTCAATAACAGATAGTAATGCTGAATAAATATCCAAAGCACTTGTCCTAGTTGCTGGCCTAAACACGTTCTAGCCCAGATGTGACAAAACAAGGGAGACAAACAAGTATGACAGGACAGCAGCAAGGAAATAAGGACTAGGCAAAAACACAGCACAAAACAACACAGCTGGCTCCCTGGTGTGTCCTATGTGCTCCTCTCCCTTTTTTTTCTTTCACACCCTTTTTTTTATTTTGCTTTTATTTTTCTAATATTTTTTTCTCAACTAGGAGCATAGGAACAACAACCTCAGGAGGTGGCAGCTCAGTCTGATATAATATGTAGCCTGTAGAAATACGCGAGGGTGCTTTAAAAAGCGTGCTAGAACTTTGAAGTGCAGATACCCAATTTTCCGGCCTGAATTTTGCAAAACTAATTTTGGCAAACCTGACAAAGTTATGGCTATTTCAAGGAAGGTCCTCCGTATCAGTGTTTTGGTGAAGGCTGATTCGGGATCAGGTAGTGAAATTAGGGATGATATGGTGGCGGTGGCTGCTGGGGCAGTGGATGGATCACGAACTAGACTCAAACACAATCTAAACCAGCAACCGAACTCAACGTAGGACACAAACTCAACACTATGAACTCTAAAACAGAATTATGCAAAGGCTAAACATGGTTGAAGGACAGGAAAAACCTACGACTACCAATTTTATTTTTGTGGCTTTTTCTGGACTCTAGGTATAGGAAACAAAGATTGAAAACAGGACGGAACAAAATGATACCTAACGGGCAACCTTCACTCTGATACCACTTGATGGCAACGGGGTGACTGATCTTCTGTTAGGTAAGGATAACTCTCGATTTGGTGGAAAATTGACACTCACGATCCGGCTTCTGATCATCAAGACCCGAACCCTGCAATCGCAGCACCACTTCTCCTCTCGTTATCAACCATGCGCTGCCCAGTTGACCTCGCCACGAAGGCTAATCCCTGCATACGAATCAAAGAACACAAGCAAGAACAAAAAAGATTGCAACTCAACTTGCAGATGAATGATTATACTCTCGAAGTTGGGGTCTCACAAACCGATAAATGGCGAAACCGTTCAGAGACAGAATAATCTAAGCAAAATCCACTCTAAACGGTGGTAGCTACTGAATATATATGAGTTAGGACATCCTAGGGTGAGGGTTTGCCCTGTGAGGGGTGCACTCCTCATGGGTTTAGCCCACGACACAATTACAAAGCCCAAAGGTTTAAACTGACTCGGATAGGAAAAATGATGCAACTTGTTTTGACAATTCTGGACAGCTCAGGAGGAATTTTGGCATGAAACCAAAACCATCTGAAAGTAGACTTCAGAAGCTTTCCAACAAGTACTTGTAGGCCCTGTAACTTCTTCTGGATCAAAAGTTATGGCCAGTTGAATTTGACACTATCTCCTAGCCCGAAACTGAACTGGTCTCGGAAATAGGAGTTTACTTGCACTTGTTATCTCCACTTTAATATTTGGTTTCTTGAGTTATTGTCCATGGTCTTCTTCCAAGTTCCTAATAACAATAAAATCATCACAAGAATTAAATAGTAGGCTATTCATAGAAATATTTCCATGTAAGCTTAGGAACACATTCACTTGGCGATTAAGTTGATGAGCACGTGCGCGAGTAATTGGTCCTTGGATCTATGGCGTATCTTGTTCAACGTGAGGAGGTTGTAAGTGTGTATCTAAAGAAGTGCTGTCCTCATCACAAGAGGTGGGAGGTTCACAAGAATCACCATCATACATCCTCAAAGGAATACACCACAACTGGACGTAGGGTATTACCTCACATCAACAGCTTGAATTAGTATAAACTCCACCGAGTTTCGATCTAACGAGTAGCCCTATAATCATATAGGAGAGGGAGAAGAAATGCTACAAGCCCAGCCATTGCCCATGCTGGCTCATGGAATGTACGATTAGTTGCCCAAGGGGTTCCCACGAACCGGTCCTTAACTGCCATGGGTGCGACCAACAAAACCATGCACCCACAGCCCACCATTGAAGTCAAATTTTAGTAATTTAACCTCAACATATCCAAAGTTTCATTTCCCGACATCAAGTCAAACCATAAATGCAAATTAAAGAATTTAAATCCCCATGTGAGCTAAAGGTTTCTAAGCTGGGCTAAGCATCCTAACAATAGGTTCTAGTCATATTATTACCCAGCTACAAAGGTGTACAGGTGGAATAAAGTTAGAGCAATTAAAATTGCCTTTGTATAGGTCACCCTTCCCACATGAAATGATGAAACAATGCATGTTTATTAATTTAAAACAAATGGGTATAAAATGATCGAGGAAACGATGCGACTTGCCTTGCTCCAGCTCGGCGAATTCGGCAATGACTTCGTAGTAAACTGGAGGGTCGATGGCATCGGTTTCTTTGGCAAACAGCGCACAAACAATTAAAAAAATACATGTGGACACTAAAACAGGGGCTGGAAGTATTTTTAATGGATTCTTGGAATTTTTCTGGATTTAATGAAATTTGGATGGGATTAATCGAAGCTCGAATGAATTAGTTATGAAGTTTAGAAGTTTTACTGTGATTTTCCTATGCAAAAACAATTTCTAAATGATTTATTGTGCATTAACAAGGATTTAATGCGTCAGTGGACCACGGGGAATTGGCTTCGACAAGTGGGACCCACAGGTCAGAGGTGCATGAGAGTGCAGTGCATGGTGGACGCAGTCCACGCGCATGTGACCGTAGACACAGGCACACGAGCGGACCAATCTACCGAGGCAGATCGAATGGCTCAGACCAAGTCGGGAACGAGCCCTGCCGGCACGTGCGGCCAGCGACGGCGGCGACCATCTATCGGACCCGGGTTTGACCCCAAACCCTATGTGTGTACCATGCTAGTCCCACAATCAATTGCTAGCACACACATTCAACATCGACAACATAATCCATACATCACAGGTTCAGCTCACAGTAGTCCAAACATAAGTCGTACAAGAGTCTAGACTTAGTGATTACATAGAGGCCGACCGGCCAAATAGAACAACAAAGTAACAAAGAGTTCAACAGCAGAAACAAGATAATATAGGCACCGAAAACCAGCAAGTGTGCCTCTGCCCGCCCATAGGCAACCAACCGGTAAGCCCTAGTAAGCACCGTCGTTGTCGTCTCCAAAACCCGCTGCATAGAAGTACCTAATTGTCAGGTCCCCCTCAATCATCTCTAAAAAAAAGAAGTCACACAAGCGTGTGTGAGTACAATACGTACTCTACAAGACTTTTAGTATTTGCAATGGTATTCCATAATATGCGAAGATAAACAAGGAATGGTTCAGGTTCTGCACTTTGCATAAATCATAATATACATAGTGAAAACATTGCGGTTTTGCAACGAAATCTTTGTAAATCAAGCCAGCACAGTAAATCAAGTATGTAAGCATCGACCCCAAGTGTTTCCAACCATCTAGGCTCCCTGCCCATGCCAGCCAACCGTGGCAACACGCTGCCACAACCAGCCCAGCGAATTCCCCATTCGCACCATGATTTTCCCCCAAAACAGTTCCAAAATTTAAATCTACTACGGTGGAGAATTTCCCAAGCCATCCATAACCGAGGACATGGCTATTCGAATAGTTTTAACTCTCAAGAATGTGTACAACTGTACCCACATGATAAGGACAATATGAGCTACCACACAGGAGGCTCACACCATCAATGACAAAGCCTTTCTACCGTTGACCTAGCAATATCCCGCGCTTATGATCTATCCCTAGGGAGTTGGCAGGCCTCCCAAAACCCCAGCGCTTATGATCAAGGTACCTTCGGGCCATGGACAAAACCATAACTCGCACTAACCCAATGTCAACAATAATGACCTACAACTACCACCGGCGGGTCTATTGCTAAGTATCAACATTATACTAAGCCAGGGACTCCCCATAAGAGCCACATGTGGTTTGTAGTATGTTTCTTAGTTCTAGCTACACCATAGAATTGGTCCTTAGCGACCCGGGCGAGACAACCACCTAATCAGTACCACAACAAGGCACCAAACACTACATCCACTCGCCCAAGTCAAAAGCATGTTTTCAGTTTTTGTTTTCCACCAAGAGCACAGGGGAATTTACCCACTGTTGATTTCCATAATTTTGCAAATGTCTCATTTCCCCAACATCCCAAAATCAAGTAACAAGCAGCATTGATTAATTAGCAAACTAAGCATACCTATTGACATCCTCCCAACCACATGAACCCAGATTTTCGGTGGCAACATAGGTGACAAGGAATTCATGATACTCAAGTAACAAGGGCAAGGCATATGCAACAAGAGGTTAACTACCCAAGAATCCCACACATTTCTGAGTAAAACATCGCATGCATAATAGTTTGCAATCAATATAGTTTGTAAGGTTTGAAGTATAGGAGCAATTGATCAAGGGGGTGCTTGCCTTGCTCCTGGACTTCCTGGTACTCCTCTGGTTCCTCCTCAGCTGGGTCAGCAACGTCGTGCTCTACGAGAATACCAAACGAATGCAATGAAAAACAACGGCAAAATTTAACATACAGTAAGTACAAATATTTTTGCAGAATATGGAAGTGCATGATTTTAGATGAATTTAGGAAAAAGAATCGCTTGAATCTGAGTTCGTATGAGGGAGAAACGACTAAACGAAGTCTGCTCTGTCCTAAAATCGAAAATAATTGAGAAACAGCATTCTTGCTCGACCGAACTGCTGAAACGGCTGAAAACATTCTACCGACTTAACGGGTGGTCTATTTGGGACGTTTTTGGTTCTAGGGGCATTTATATGGTACGAAACCTACACATGTGCTACTGTGAACCTAAGGACAGCTCCCAGAAGTGGATATACTCCAACTTGCTAGGATGTTAATCGCACACGCTCACATGTCGCTAAAATGGCCTAACACGTGAAATCCACCAGGTGTGAAGTATTAATCTAAGGCGTTTGGAGGCGTGGAGGGTTTCTAGGGCCTAGGGGTCACTGGATGCACAAGTGGAATCTATGGGAAGGCTTCGGTAGTGGAGAACGCCTCGGTCCAAAAACAATGTCTTCGTATGCACAAACTACACGTCTTCGTACGTTAACGATGATCGGCAAAATCGGGAATTCAACAGCAGCAACTCTACTCGTTGTTTTATCCCGTTCTAATGCTAGTGGGGCCAACCTGGCTTGCATGGGGCTGATGGGATGGCTGTCGCTCACTCAAACACAAGCGCACCTAAGGTGTTCGGTGAAAAGCCAAGCTAAAGTATGGCTTGTCTACCTCTGTCCTCTCATGCTCTAGTGCATGGCTAGTGATGCAGGAGTGCAGGGAAGCTCTAGGGGTCCTGCATGCAAGGTCGTAGGGTTCTAATTCATGCGGCCATGCTCCGATTGAGCCTCATCCACACAAGTGGCCACGATGGTGTCACTTGGGTGGATGGCAAAACAACAGCATGACAAGCCAAGCCAAGGACGTAGGGAGCACTAGTGGCCTCCCAGGAATAAAAAGAAAGCACATGCAGAAACAGGAGCTCACCAAAGAGTGCGGGCGGTGGGGTGCAACGATGAGACGGTGGTCGGCTTGGTGGCAAGGTTGCTCGTGATGGAGCCTGCAGACAAGCACTGTGATGAGTTCAATGAGTGAAGGGGAGATGGTGATACAGCTAGGACAGTGTTAAACTCACCAAGGCAGAGTTTAGCGGCAACAAGGTCACGGCGACACCTGGTCGGCGTCGCAAAACACGATGGGGCTGCGGTGGTGCCTGCTGCTTGCCGAGGGCAAAAACGGAGTTAGGTCGGGCAGGAACACATGGTGACATAGCTGGGACAAGGTGAAACTCACCAGAGCTCCTAGATGGAAGGCGTGTGCTCGCTGGCGCCGTGGGCGGCACCTCACGTTCCCGGCGAACCAAGGGGCAATCCCCTAGGTCCTTGGGTGTGTGAGGAAGAGGGCGAGCTGGGGAGGCAGGAGGACATGGGCTTGGTTAAAAAGGAAGGCAAAGAAGGGAGAGGAGAGGGGGGGGCACTGCTCTATGAAAGTGCATCTAGGCCCCTAAGTGAGTTTTGGTGAGTTGAATGACAAAACGATTAAAGGACTAACTTGTTTGCTAAGTGTTGAGCAGGGATTTATTCTTATGATTATATTGTGATATTATTGGCTCATAAGAATATGCATTGTTGATGGTCTCATGTTTGGAAAGCATTGGACAAATCATAATACATGGATTTTATTGGGTCTTTATTGTTGATGTGAAGCAAAGCTTAGCTTAAAGTCGACGAGAGTGTGTGAAGATGTCAAGCAAAGGGACAAGTAACGAGGGACTAAGCAAGGGGGAACCAAGTGATGACTTGGGACTAGTAACCCATGCTAGGGTGAAGTGAACGTGTGCTTGGAGTACACCTCGAGTCTTATCTAGCGAAGCAATGCAAAGCATCGAATCTTTGTTGGATCATTTGATGAAGTGGCTTATAGATGGATGATGGTATGTCAATCATATTTGTTGAAAGGTCCTAAGTCACTAGCTCAAGATGGATATGCTCAGTGGTTCTTCAATGTTGAAAGACCTCAAGTTGAGAATGATCAAGTATTGGCATGTTGAAGACATACAAGCTCAAGTGGATGAAATATTGTAAATATTTAATCTTGAGTATAGGAATGCCGTACTATCAAGAGGGATGCAACATTGACTGCATGGAGACACCAAAAGTGCTCATAGGTCAACCCATGTGAGAGAACCTTGAGAGTTGAGTGTGCTGACCAGGGCAAAACAGGTCTGGCCGGTTTTACAAACCGGCCTGGCCGGTTTTCTCTGAGTCAGCCCTAACGGCTAGTTGGTATGAAAAACCGGCCTGACCGGTTTTCCCCTGACAGTAACGGCTAGTTTTTGGTGAGTCGGTATTTATACCCTTTGGCCCTCTCCTTTGAGGGCTGCTGGTTGATTCTGGTTCTTGCACATTCTAAAGGGTTGCTAACACCAGCAGGGCTCTCCCCAACCTCTCTTTGTGAGATAGGCTTGATTTGGTTGAAATCTTTGAGTTGGGTTGAGAGAGAGTTTGTATGTGAGCTTTAGAGAGCAATCCATAGTCTTGAGCACTTGAAGGTGAAGTCTCGCAGCTCGAGAAGCATTTGTTACTCTTGGAGGTGAAGCCTCCTAGACGGCTAGGCGTCACCGGTGAGCTCCCAGGTTTGTGGTGAGCCACGGATCGTTTGTACAGGTTTGATCTTGCCTCCGAAAGGGAAAAGATCGCCTTAGTGGAATCGGGGACATAGCTTGACCTTGGGGTCACGAAAAGCTTCCTCAACGGAGACGTAGGGTTCACGGTGGTGAATCCGAACTTCGGTAAACAAACTCCTTGTGTCTCCACTGTGGTTTGTCTCACATTTGATCTCTAGCACATTTACTTTGCTTCCGCTCGATCTACTTTGGTGTGCTTGTATTGTGTGCAGGGACTAAGTAAACCTGCTGTGCTACATCAGCAAAGGCACATCTTCAAGTTTGGTTTGTGTTGAAACTCATTAAGGGGGTGTATTTTACTTGTGTAGGTTCTGCAGTAGAAAACCGGCCTGACCTGTTTGGAAAACCGGCCTGGCCGGTTTTGGGTTTTGAGTCAGAAACCGGCCTGACCTGTTTGGGAAACCGGCCTGGCTGGTTTTGGTACTGACTTTGCATTAAGTTTTTATAATTGCAGAATTTGCCTATTCAACCCCCCTCTAGGCGACATCTCGGTCCTTACACTCTACTCCATCGGTCTCTCGATGGTGTGTGCGTGGGCAAGCGTGCAGCAGACAGATGGGACAGGGCAGGGCGTTGCTGAGGCTATCGGGGGCATCTCGCGAGGTCCCAAGGTGGCTCTGCCTCTCCCTCTCACGTGGTCTGGGGCGTGCAAAGGTAGCCACATGGTCGAGCTACACGGGCGGAGAGAGATCCTCGCATGATCTGCTTGGGCGATGGAGAATAGGGACTGCCTAAGTTGGCCTGGGCTTGGCTGGGCTGTGGGGTCTGAATTAGAGGTGGGGCCCAACATAAAAAGTGTGCCCGATGGGGTTACCTACATTGCCAAGTGAAAATATTGGGTCAATAGGTTGAGAAAATTGGAGAAACCGAGAGGAAGAGGGAAAGAACTCTTCTTGGGTGAACAGTACCCAGATTTTTTCCAATTTCAGTAGAGGATTAGACTAGATGGTTAGATGAGCCAACTTGCTTCAAACTGAATGAAAGTTGGAGGCAAGGCTGGTAGTAAGGTATGGAATTTTTAGGAATTTTTCCAGAATTTTTGGTGAAGATTGAAAATTGAGAGTCAGATAGGGTGGTGGGAACAATTTATATAGATCGTACGAACTTTAATCTGTTTGGCTGGGATTTTTCATGCATGAAAGATGACATGCAGTGCATGCAGATGAAAAATGGTTTTATGCACCAATGAACAAAAGTGGGCTGTTACACCATCTGGCGTGGCGGAGGGTAGCAACGAGCGACGAAGGAGGTGAGGAATGCGGCCGAATGCTCACGGGTGCAGTGACCGATGGAGAGCGGCGAACAGCGGTGGTCAGAGGCGCATGAGAGTGCGGCACACGGTGGACACAGTCCACACACGTGCGACCATGGACACTGGCATACGAGCGGTCCCGATCTACCGAGGTAGATCGAACGGCTCAGACCAAGTCGGGAACAAGCCCCACTGGCGCGTGCGGCCCGATGGTCGCCGCCAGCAACCATCCGGCACAGCAGAGGGCAACGGCGAGCGGCGGAGGAGGTGAGGAATGCAGCCGAATGCTCACCGAGGTGCGGCGACCAACAGAAGTGGCGAACGGCGGTGAGTAGAGAGGATTGGTGGCAACGAGGTTCGGGATGTCGATGGCAATGGCATTCTGGCGGCTCAAAGTGACAATGGAGATGCAAACGAGGTGCGGGAGGACCTGGCGAAGGAGTAGAACGTGATAGGCGGGAAAAAGACCGAGTGGGTCGACGGAAATCCGTGGCCGACTGCCAGCGGAGAGGCTTACCAAAAGGGGCGACAGAGAGAATGGAGTTCCGGCAGGAATCCAGGGCTACCGGCAGTCGAACGGGACGCAGCGGGGTGCGGCGAAGCTAGCAAGCACGAGCGTGGTAGTCGGCGACGGCTATAGCGACGGTGACATGCGACTGGAGTCGGCGGAGCACGGTGGTGATTCAGGAGCTCGGCGCGGAGGGGGTTAGGGTACTCGGCAGATGTGGGCAACTGAGGGGAAGTGAGGACGGAGCATGGGGAAGGTTTATATGTACTCGGTTGTGGGAGTTCGTGGCCGAGTTGGCTGAATTTCATGGGCACGTGGGGCGGCGGCGATGGTAGGATCGGCGAAATTCGCCCGTGGGCATGCGCGAAGATAGCAGAGAAGTGGGGAGTGGCGCGGGGACGCAGTCTACTGTGTTTGAATCAAGGGCCAAAGCGCAAGGGGGCAGCAATGGCGTGGATCGGATGATCGAGGCGTCTTGCTCTTCCCCAGCTGATTTGGCCGGAGGTTGGGGACGAGGCTGACATGTGGGGCCCCAGTCCCACATGTTAGTGGGAGCGGTGAGGGGGAACAGCGTGGGCGATCGGACAGTGGCTGACGGGCAGAGCCCACGGGGAGGGGCGTGCACGCGTGGGCTGTGGCAGGCCAAGACACAGTACTGGGCCAGCGGCCCGGCAGGAAGAAAGGAAAAGAAAAGGAGAAAGGGAAAGAAAAGAAAAGAAAACGAGATTTCCATAAGGATTTTAATTCCGATAATTTGTTTTGATTTAAAATTGCTTCCAATGCTCATAAAATTCCTGTAAAATTCCTGTTAGTGTATTTTGGCAAGGAGAATATAGGAAAAATATTCTCAGCCATGATATTTTATTATTTCATATTTTACTTATTTAATTAATTCCCTTGGCCTTTTAAAATAATTTCTTTGAGGCTTCTTCTTTAATATTTTGTGTGGCTCTAATTAAGGGGGAAAATTCCGAGTGTGACATGGATCCTCGCTTTCAAGGACAGTGTACGCCGGTTCTGGAATGTTGGGGTGACCCATGGCCCGGTCAAACCTTTTTTCTTTAGAACTTCAATGTTCTCAACAAGTTCTGGAATGAAGATAAACTTTCTTCATCTCGTTTCGAAGCTAAAGCCCAGCTCCACCTATGACTTGAGGGTTAGCCTTGGATGGTTGGGGCTTGATGTGGAAGAAATAGCGGAAAAGGTTGAAATGGGGATCAATCCCCAGGAAGGCTTCATAGAGAGTTACAAAAATAGAGATGTCGAGTATGGATTTTGGATTAAGGTGGACAAGCTCAATCTAATAAAAATCAAGAAGCCCCCGAAAGAAGTCAGAGGTGGGAAGAGCAAAACTCCTATCAAATAAAGACTCGAAAACGACAATCTCATGGGAGTCAGGTGTAGGGATTGTTTCACCTTTTGTTGAGCGCCAGTTGATGAGTTCTATTGCTTGGAGGCACTTGATCCTATACAAATGCGCCAGCTTGTATAGGCATGGGGTCGATGTCGGCCAAGTCCCAACTGGAACGTGGGGAGCGTCGGATGAAGACTTTGGCATAGTTGGAGAATCGACGCTGGATCGGAGGATTTTGTAGATCTATGGAGAGAATTGTCAATGTTTTGTATCGGCAATAATAATATGGGGCTACTCGTGATACCTAAACTTGATGGATTGCAAAGGAACACGAAACAATTTATACTGGTTCAGGCCTTCGAGATGAGATAATACCCTACGTCTAGTTGTGGTGTATTGCCTTTGAGGTTTCTCTGGTGAGATTTGTGTTACTGCCCTTAGGGGGCGCCCTGCCTCCCCTTATATACTGGGGGACCGGGTTACAGAGTAGGAATCCCAGTCGGTGTCGATGTTTTACACCGGCAATAATGTTATGGGGCTACACGGCGACCTGGAATTCGATGGATTGTAGAGGAACACAAGAGAATTATACTGGTTCAGGCCCTCGATGTGAGGTAATACCCTACGTCCAGTTGAGGTGTTATTCCTCTGAGGTGGTTTTGCGATCAATGATCTTGCATGCCCTCATAGGGCGCCCTGCCTCCCTTTATATACTAGGGGACAGGGGTACATGGTAAGGATCCCAGTCGGATACGACCAAGGGATTTCCTTCTTAGAGATAGAATCCTATCCGACTAAGGCTATGTTTCCTTATTATACAAGGCACAGCCTGCCGGGTGCTATCTTATCTCTAATTACATGGTCTGGTCCATCCTCTATCCGAGTGGCCCATGTGCTGGTAATGAGGTACCCGGGGCCCATGGCTCCCACAGTAGCCCCTGAGACCTTCATAGTTGAGTCACAGCTGATGCCGAGTGCTCATCCTCCACGGTGAAGATTACCCGAGTGCGATGCTCCCGAGTACTCTTTGTCCGAGTAAGTCTTCCCGAGTCCTGCTTCATGTTAGCTGGCAGCGAGGCTATGAAGGGCTTCATGTAGATATATGAATAGTGTGCGCCGAATAGGCGCACCTATTAGGTGTAGCCCCCGACTTTGTGCTTAATTGTGAAGACAATTAAACATAAAGTCAAAGATCTTTAACCTGGAAGTCTTTCCCGAGTAGATTACTTTGGGTATTTGCGACTCTTCGGTATCATGTCAACCGGAATAAACTTTATAGTCTTGCCGAGTAGAAGACTACTCGTATATAGGACTCTTCGACTTCATGTCAATCGGAATATGAGTTTATAGTCTTTTCCGAGTGGCGTCCCACTCAAAAGCTAGACTCTTCCGCATCATGTCAGCGGGAATAAATATTTATAGTCTCTCCCGAGTAGTGCACTACTCGGAAGTTAGACTCTTCAGCGTCATGTCGGCTGGAATAATGTTGCTCACGGCAACTGATGGCCACGCATGTAGGCCGAGTACCACTTTATGAAAATAAATCCATTACGTGGTCAGGTGTACTCAAGAAAGATACCTGCGTCTCCAATTTTAATGAAGACCAGCTTGTGATCCTTGTAAGGATATATCCTCGAGACCTGTGAGATAAATAGAGACCCAAACATATACGTTTAGCAATAAGGCTCTCATGAAGCATATCTGCTTACCTCATCGGTTCCTGTTAGTAGCACTAGCGCTATAATTTCAACTCAGCCTGCAGGCGGCCCACATGGAGCATGCTACTGTAGGAACTCATATCTTGTCGGCCCAATACCGACTGTGCAGGCCTGGGCCCATCTAGTCGGTACAGGCTATAAAAAGACGGGGAGAGAGAAAAAGATTCCGTCGTCTTCCCCAAATCGGCCAATCTCTTCGTCTTCCACCTTCGCGCCTAACTTTTCGCCTCCCACCCGGCTAGGGTTAGCAGCCGCTGTTCCCCACCCGGACTCGGGCGATTTCAATCCTCCTCGTTTATTCCAAGCCCCCGATTTGCTTTCCCCCAAATCTCACCACCTCCAGTCATGCCGAAGGCGACGAATCCTGCGGGTGCGCCAGAGAGTTCTTGGCCGATCTCAGATTGTGGCTCGGTGAAGCTGAGACAGCTGGAGAGCGAGCTGAAGTTGCCCAGCCAAGAAGTGATCCGTTGGCGGTCGGCGAGGGATGAGTCGATCCCCAACCCCCGGCCTGGTGAAACGGTAGTTTTCGCCTCTTTCTTTGATCGGGGTTTGTGTCTTCCGTCTTCTGATTTCTTCCGCCGCATCCTTGATTTCTACGGGCTGGAGTTGGTGCATTTAAATCCCAACTCAATCCTTCAGATCTCCATATTTGTCACTCTTTGCGAGTGCTTTCTGGGTGTTGAACCCCATTTCATCCTCTTCCGACACCTGTTCCATGTCAAGCCCCAACCTTCCAAGAGTAATATCAGTGTGATTGGAGGGGCTGGTCTTCAACTGAGGAGCGATGGAAAGAAAACGTATATCGATTTGCCCTTGAAATCTTCTCTGAAGGGCTGGCACAAGAAGTGGTTTTATTGCGCCGATCTGGCTCCTTCCTTGCGCCCGTTTACTGGTATGCCGCCGGTGGTGTTGCCAAGCTGGTCCTCGGAGCCAACCTTTGAAGAACTGGGCCAGGCACATATATTGCTGACGAAGATAGATGACCTCAAGAGGGCCGGCTTGACAGGGCCTTGGGTGGCTCGTCGTTTTCTGACGAGGCGCGTCCAGCCGCTGAAGTTGAGAAGTGCCTTTGGCTGGGCCTTCAAAGGTAAACACGATCCCGACCGAGTGAGCAGCGAGACGGCGGACAAGGGGGCAGTGACCGATACCTTGTTTGGCTACTTCTCCGAAGGGGTGGTTGCCACCGAAGATGATAACCGCCGAGTTGCTGCCTATAGCTTCATCCGGCCGCGGACCAAGGTAACCTTCTACTTTCTTCTGTGGTGAACGCCTGTGGAACGGTGATTGTTCAACCTTGCGTGATGGTATCTCGTCGACTGGCTTGTAGTGGCATGAGGAATTTGATGAAGATTCCCGTCCATTGTCGGCAGTCGCGTCGAAGAAGAGGCCGAGGAGTCCCTCTGCTGCCCAACCCGACTCTAAGAGAGCGGGGAAGAAGCCGATTTTATATCGGGGCGAGGGGGCCATGACAGCGCGCGCCGTGAGCGGCAGCTTGAAAATAAAGGACACCGCTGCCACAACGCCCACGCGGTCGAGTCCCAGGCTGAGACCGGCAGGTTCGGGCCCAACGTTGTCGTGCTCGGCAGCAGCGCCATCAAGGGACCGGCTAGAACAGAGGCCACTTGGGGCGAAGGATCCCGAGCCGACCATACCAGAGTCGGGGCCGACTCGGGCTGATACGCCTCTGCCATTGATGACGCCGACCGGGCCGACTGCCGATGCTAGCGCTTCGCCGGGGGGCGGGCCGCCCGGCAGCAAGCTGAGGTTCTCCAAGAGGTGCGCTACTCTGGGTCCTCTGTAGTCATTGTATGTTAGAGTGATGTCCTGATGTCTTGCTTCGTCGTGCAAGAAGCGGGCCGATATCGATCTCAAAGAGATTGACCCGTCTGCTCCGCTTGATGAGTCTGCCCCAGCCGAGCGAGCGGCGGTGAACACACCTGTTGAGCCGGCGGCCAGCCTGGTTGCTGAGACCGAGGTGGCTCCGACTACAGGGCCGCTGCCGCCACCCGACCGAGAGGTGGCTGTTGAAACTAAGGCCCCAGCCCCCAAGGCGCCGTACGTTGCGGAAGCGGCGGATGGAGCCCCTAAGCCGGTCCCCGAAATCGTAGGGGAAGGCGGTGCCAAGGCCAGGACCCCGTCGTCATCGTGGTTGTCATCATCGCCATCGCCGCCGCTGCCGCCACCGCCGGAGATCCCGCATCTGCCTCGGATCGAAGCTCCCCCACGTGTGATGCCCCGGACCTTTACGTGGACCACTCGTGACGGTACTGCGAAAAGCTTCAGGCTCGATGAAGTCGTTGCAAGGAGAGAGCGCGAAAGCCTGCTTCGCGCCGCCATCAGCGGGTCCTAAGGGGTCGCGGTATGATTCTTGTAGTAAAGCTCCAGCAATCTTCTTGTTTTGATGTTTGACTCTGTCGTCGGTTTGTTCCTTGTCCCGAGCAGAAGCTCGTCGACCGCAACGAGGCGATGACGGAGATCCTGGTCGAGATGGCTCCCCACCTCGCGGAATTGCAGCAACTCCGGGCATTGAAGGCCGAGATGGAGGCGCGTCACGCGGGGAGGGAGGCCTGGCTGAAGAGTGGCGCCGATCAGCTCAGGGCGGAGACATGGGCCCTAGCCGAGAAGGTCAGAGGTAAAATCCTCGAATATATCTTCCCGACTGAACCGTTGATGTATTCATCCAGCCGCGTTGATCCCGACTGCCCGGTGGTGTCATGACTGCACGGTTGAGCTCTTGGCTAATCTGTGGTGCAGACCTCGAAGCGGAGTTAAAGACCCGAGCAGAGAGGGAATCGCAGCTGAAGGAGGCTGAAGAAGCCAAGGCCGAGCTTGAAAAGGTCAAGGCCGACCTGACGAAGGCCAACACCGAGCTTGACCGGGAGAAGTCCGAGTTGGAGAAGGCCGTCGTCAAGCTCGGTAAGGAGAAGGCAGAACTGGAGAAGACCGTGGCCGGGTGGGAGGCCGACTACAAAGTAAGTCCTCAACCCTACTGTGATCTCGGCCAATCCATTAGCTATCCTGTGTGTAGCCGAATTTGACAAGCTTACTTGCCGGCCGATCTGGGCAGGCATAAGAGCTAACGTCCGGGCCCAGTATCGGTTCTACACAGAGGAGATAAGGTTGATCAGGGAGTCACGGGAGGCCCTCGTCGGGTCCGTGAAAGGGCTCCTTGACCTTGTAGATCCCCGCCCAGTGGGAACCAGCTGTAGCAGAATTCCTCAGATAATGGGGCGTCTCGAGGACGCGCCGAGTGCCTTGAAAAGGTACTCGGACGAGCGGGTTGCCGCCGGCGTGGCCCAGACCCTAGCAATGACCCAAGTCCATCTACCCGAGGGCGGACATTGAGGCCATCGGGGAGGGATTTTCCGAAGAGACGACGCCCGAGGAAGCGCTGGAGCTGATCGCACAGGCGAAGCCGACTGCTGAAGTAATTACCCGAGACCTGGGTCTGTAAAGGCAATACATTATGTAGTCGGTATGTATGTAAGCTTTTATACATGGTCATGTGTAAATATGTGTGTCGTGCCGCCAAGCTTATCACTCGGTTGTCATTAGCTTTACCCGACCGTGTAGCATGCACCGAGTTAGTCTGATAGAACTTGATAAAAAACGTTCGGAGTAAGATTCTATACTCGGGCGAACGCATCAGTCGTGGCAAGGCTTCATAACCGGGGTGAAATAAGCTTGTATGTTATTGACAGAACACATATATACATGCAGCCCCCGACTCACTACTCGGTTGAAACAGCGGCACGTAGTGAGGTCAGAAAAAACTTGTACACATGGAAAATGTTAAAACTCAGGTATAGAAAGGACGTAGCTGTTCTATGTTCCATGAGTTGGTGATGAGACGCCGTCTTTTGGTCTTCAGTCGGTAGGCGCCTGGCCGTGTGACCTCGGCTATAATGAACAGCCCTTCCCAGATGGGGGATAATTTGTGCCTGTCCTTGGTGGTTTGTATCTTCCTTAGAACGAGATCCCCGACCAAAAGGCGCGGCCACGGACATTGGCGATTGTGGGTAACGACGCAGGCCTTGAAGATACCTTGCCGACTGGATTGTTGTGGCGTCTCTTGCTTCTTCGATCTGATCTAATTCGATCAGTCGGGTGTTGTTGGAGTCGTCTTCGGAGTAAGCCCGGACTCGCGAGAGCCGAACTGTTATCTCTGTCGGGGTAGCATGGCCTCGGTACCATAGACCAGGAAGAAAGGGGATTGCCCTGTTGACCGACTAACTGTGGTTCTGAGAGACCAGAGAATGGATGGGAGTTCTTGTACCCACCGACCCGCATATGGTTGTAGTCGGTCGAATATCCTGGCCTTGATGCCTTGCAAGACCATACCGTTGGCTCGCTCAACCTGCCCGTTGCTCCGCGGGTGTGCCACAGATGCATAGCAGATCTTGATGCCGAAATCGTCGCAGAAATCTTGGAATAGGCCCACCGCGAACTGAGTACCATTGTCGGTGATGATGCGGTTAGGGACTCTGAACCGGTATAATATACTCATGATGAAGTCCTTTGCTCGTGCCGCTGTAATTGTTGCGACGGGTTTAGCGTCAATCCACTTGGTGAACTTATCCACCGCGACGAATAAATGTGTGAACCCCCCTGGTGCTTTCTTGAAGGGCCCAACCATGTCGAGCCCCCATACTGCGAATGGCCAGGAGATAGGGATAGTTTGGAGTTCCTGGGCTAGGAGATTTGTTTGCCTTGCGAAGAACTGGCAACCTTCGCACTTGCGAACGATGTCTTTGGCGTCTGTGACTGCTGTGGGCCAGAAGAATCCCTGCCGGTAGGCCATTCCGACTAACGTCCTGGATGCGGCATGGTTGCCACATATGCCCGAGTGGATTGAATGCAGGATCTGCTTGCCTTCCTCGGTGGTGACGCAACGCATGAGGACACCGGATGCGCTCCTTCGGTACAGGTCTTCTCCGACTAGCAGGAAGCTTTTGCTCCGACGCTTGACCTGCTCGGCTTGACTGCGATCTTCTGGGAGTTCATCATCCAGAAGGAATTTGACAACAGGACTCCTCCAGTCTTGACATATGTGCAGCACTTCGTCGGTAGCCGGGGTAGGCTCGCCTCCCGACTGCTCTTGTGCCGGTTTTCTTCTTGATGTGGCTCCATAAGTTGCTGGACGAAGATTTTCCGTCGGACTGTTTCTCGTTTGATCCATGTTTTGCCAGCTCATCCGCCGCGTCGTTGTATTGGCGCAGGACGTGTGTGATTTCCAGCCCGTCGAACTTATTTTCCAGCTTGCGGACCTCCTAACAGTATGCCGCCATTGTATCGTCGAGACAGGTCTAGTCTTTCATGACTTGGTTTACCACGAGTTGGGAATCTCCGCGCACAACCAGTCGACGTATGCCGAGTGATATGGTGATGCGGAGCCCGTGAACGAGTGCCTCGTACTCAGCGACGTTGTGGGAAGCTGGGAAGTGGATTTGTAGAACGTACTTCAGTTTTTCGCCAGTGGGGGATGTCAATATGACTCCAGCCCCGGCGCCACCGATCCGTAGGGAACCGTCGAAGTACATTGTCCAGTACTCTAGCTTTGCTGTTGGTGTTGGGAGTTGAACTTCTGTCCACTCGGCCACGAAGTCGGCTAGAGCTTGAGATTTGATAGCTGTCCGTGGCTGGAAGGTGATGTCGAACGCCATCAGCTCGAGTGCCCATTTAGCGATCCGGCCAGTGGCCACGCGATTATGAAGGACATCACCGAGTGGAAACGTTGTGACCACCGTGACTTGATGTGCTTGAAAGTAGTGCACCAGCTTTCGGACTGTGATGAGTAGGCCGTATAGCAGCTTCTGGACCTGCGGGTATCTCGTTTTGGAGTCGGCAAGGACCTCGCTGACAAAATAGATTGGCCGTTGTATTTTCTGAATATGACCCTGTTCGGATCGCTCCACTACCAACACCGTGCTGACTACGTGAGTGGTTGCCGCCAGATATAGCATTAGCGGTTCCTGGGGTAAGGGTGATGCCAACGTGGGAGGTGACGTGAGGAACTGTTTGAAGTCTTCGAAGGCTTGTTGGGCTTCCGGAGTCCATTTGAAGGTGTCCGCCTTTTTGAGGAGCTTGAAGAAAGGCATGCCCCGTTCGCCCAGTCGGGAGATAAACCGGCTGAGTGCCGCCATGCAACCTGTCAACTTCTGGACGTCTTTGAGGTTGGTCGGGGGCGCCATGTTCCTGATGGCGTTAACTTTCTCTGGGTTGGCCTCGATGCCGCGATGCGAGACGATGAAGCCGAGTAACTTTCCAGACGGCACTCCGAAGGTGCACTTTTCCGGGTTCAACTTCATCTTGAATCTTCGGAGGTTTTGGAAGGTTTCTTCCAAGTCGGCAATGAGATCTTCTCTGGACTTAGTCTTGATCACCACGTCGTCGACGTAGGCTTCCACGTTGCGCCCGATCTGAGTGTGCAGACAGCACTGAATAGCCCGTTGGTAGGTTGCGCCCGCATTTTTTAGACCGAACGGCATTGTGATATAGCAATACGCTCCAAACGGCGTGATGAAAGATGTTTTCAAACAGTCTTGTTCCCTCAGGCTAATTTGATGATATCCCGAATAGCAGTCGAGAAAACTGAGTAGGTCGCACCCGGCCGTGGAGTCAACCACCTGATCTATCCTGGGAAGACCAAATGGGTCCTTGGGGCACGCTTTGTTGAGGTCGGTGTAGTCGACGCACATGCGCCATTTACCGTTTTTCATCCAGACCAGAACTGGGTTTGCCAGCCAGTCCGGGTGGTAGACTTCCTTGATCAACCCGGCTGCGAGGAGCTTGGTGATTTCCTCCCGGATAGCATCCTTGCGGTCTTGAGCGAAGCGCCGCAGCCGTTGCTTGACTGGCTTGGCGTCTGGTTTTACGTGTAGGGCGTGCTCGATCACCTCCCTTGGTACGCCCGGCATGTCGGACGGTTTCCATGCGAAGATATCTTTATTGGCCTGGAGGAAGGTGACGAGCGCGTCTTCCTATTTGGGGTCGAGTCCGGTCCCGACTAAGGCAGTCTTCGAAGGGTTGGAAGGGTCCAGGGGGATCTTCTTCGTGTCAGAGTCCGCTGAAATTCCCGACTTCGCTGCTTTTTTCGCCAGAACTGGATCTTGATCGACTTCGTGTGTAGCGGCTTGCCGGATGCTATCGCGCCCGACTGCCGCTTCTTGTGTTTGAGCTAGTTCACAACTCTCCTTGTCGCAGGTGAAGGCTTGCTTAGCGTCGCTACGGAGGGAGAGAACTCCTGCTGGCCCGGGCATCTTCAGCACCATGTACGTATAGTGCAGTATCGCCATGAATTTGGCGAGGGCCGGTCGTCCGAGTATCGCGTGATACGCGGTCTCGAAGTCGGCGACCTCGAAGCAGATGTTTTCTGTACGGAAGTTGTCCCGTGTGCCGAAGGTTACCGGCAAGGTTATCTACCCGAGTGGGGTTGATGATAAGCTGGGAATTATCCCATGGAAGGGCGCAGTACTCGGCCGTAGTTCTGAACGAGGAATTCTCATCTCGTCCAAAGTCTTGGCGAACAGGATGTTGAGCGCGCTGCCTCCGTCGATGAGGGTTTTCTTCAGCCTGATATTTTTGACGACTGGGTCCAGGACGAGTGGATATCTTCCCGGGTGGGAAATCCGATCTGGGTGATCTGCGCGATTGAAGGTGATGGCCGTTTCTGACCAGCGCAGGTATTGGGGGGTGTCGGCTGTGGAGACCGTGTTGATGTCGCGTATTGAGAGCTTCTGCTTGCGTTTGGATTCGTACGCAAGTGGTCCCCCAAAGATGTGGTTGAGTTCGGCTTGGGGATCCTGGAAATCTTCAGCCGGGCCTGAGTCTGGCTTGTCTTTGTCCTTGTCGGCGCTAGACGATGAAGCTTGCTCGGAGGCAAACTTCTTGAGCACGTGGCAGTCCTTGGCCACGTGCCGGCCTTTGGGGTGAAATGGGCAAGGCCCGCTCATGACTTTCTGATAGTCGTTGTTCCGCTGGGGCCGCGACCGACTGCGCTCCATGTTGGCCACCTCGTTGTCCGACTTCCGCTTGCGGCTGCCAGATTTATTCTGAGACAGCTCGTTGTCGGCTTTCGCCTTGTTGTCTTTTTGTCGGGGCTCCTTCTTCTCGTCGAAGGCCTCAGCGACGACTTCAGCCGAGTTGGCCTATTTGTTGGCCATGTCAAAAAGAGCCCGGACAGTGGATGGTGGCTTCCGAGTGAACTTCGCGATGAGCGGGGCGTCTTTTACTCCCTTGCGGAAGGCGGCGATGACGACCTCGTCTTTGATACTTGGAATATGATTGCACTTCTCGGAAAACCTTTTGATGAATTCACGCAGAGACTCGTTCTTCTTTTCATGCAGCTGGTAAATGTCGTGTTCGGAAGCCGGTCTCTCGTAGGTCCCCTCGAAGTTAGCGATGAACCGCTCCCTGAGTTGTCCCCAGGAACCGATCGACCACCTTGGGAGGCCTGTCAACCATGTCCTCGCCGAGTCGGCTAATGCGACTGGGAGGTAGTTAGCCATGGCTCTGCTGTCACCCCCAGCAGCTTGTACTGCTAGGACGTAAACGGTGAGCCAAGACTCTGGGTTGGTCTTGCCGTCGTACTTTTCGATTCCGGTAGGCTTAAAGCCGACTGGCCAGCGGACGTCCTGTAACTCCCAAGTAAAGGCTGGAATGCCTTCATTATCGTGAGGACTTGGGCTTCGGTTTTGGCGGTGTAGCCGTTCGTAGTGGAGACCGAAGCGCTCGTGTTCGTCCTCCAGTCGGCGGCGTTCATCCTCTTCGCGCTCTTCGCGCCGGGCTCTTATGGTGTGGCGAAGATCGCGTTGTATTCGCATTCGGAGGTCTTGATTGGGTCGGTGGTCGTATTGGCGACGCCGCCGGTTGTCGTAGTTGGTATTGCCGAGCGTTGTTTGGCGGGACTCTTCACGCTGCCGGGTGGAGCTGGCCGCCCGACGTCGCGCTGATGCAGATGACTCCGCCGCTGGAGAGCCTGTCCGATGGGTCGGTATGTGAGTGTTGCCTGACTGTTCTTGCTGCTGGCAGGCGGCAGCAGTAATCATCGCCTTGATCTTGGCGATAGTTGGTGTGGCCTGATGATCCGGCCCAAGCTGGAGCGTGTCCAGCAGAGTTGCGGCGGCCACGACGTTCTGTTGTGGCGTGACGAAGACGTCGTGGTCGCCGACTTTGGTTTGGAGGATCTACTGCTGGGCGGCTTGTCCAGCCTGTCGTAGCCCGTCATTGCGAGCTTGGCGGTTGGCCTCCTCTTGTTGTTGTAGTCGGCGCGCCTCCTCTTGCTGCTCCTCTTGCAGTCGGCGCACCTCGGAAAGTGGCGTTGAAGCCATGAAGATCTTGCGGAGGAGGAGGAAGCTTGCCAAGGTGGAGTCCGAGTTGGTGCTCGAACCGCTATCCGACTTGGTGTCAGACTCCGAGTAGTTTATCGGAGTTAGGACGACTCCGACCTCTCTAGATCCAATCTGAAACGGTTCATGTCCGTGTCCAAACTGAATTGCTGGAGGTCGGATCTGCTGCGCGGGTTGTAGATGCACAGCGTCGCCGAATCCGTGCGGGAGATTGACGATCTCTCCCCCTCTCGGCCTAACCCATGCTGGCTCAAGGCCTAGCGCGAGTCGGACGCCGAAGGAGAGAGTTGTCCCGATGTCCAGCGATGTGAGGGACTGTCGTAGTAGATCGTCGAAGGAGATGGCGACGTCCCTGGGGCCGACTGGCGCGGCGCCGGCTGGCTCCTCGGCTGGTGAGATCGGATCTGCTTCAGCCAAGGAAAGATTGCCGAGTTGATCGGCGATGAAATCAAGACTCCCGAAGGTGATGGTGTCTCCATTGGAGAACTTGTAGCCCTTGACTCCGTTGATGGGATCCATCGAATCTGTTGATGAAGAATTCGTCGGTCCCCTACCTGGCGCGCCAACTGTCGATGTTTTACACCGGCAATAATGTTATGGGGCTACTCGGTGACCTGGAATTCGATGGATTGCAGAGGAACACAAGAGAATTATACTGGTTCAGGCCCTCGATGTGAGGTAATAACCTACGTCCAGTTGAGGTGTTATTCCTCTAAGGTGGTTTTGCGATCAATGATCTTGCGTGCCCTCATAGGGCGCCCTGCCTCCCTTTATATACTAGGGGACAGGGGTACATGGTAAGGATCCCAGTCGGATACGACCAAGGGATTTCCTTCTTAGAGATAGAATCCTATCCGACTAAGGCTATGTTTCCTTATTATACAAGGCACAGCCTGCCGGGTGCTATCTTATCTCTAATTACATGGTCTGGCCCATCCTCTATCCGAGTGGCCCATGTGCTGGTAATGAGGTACCCGGGGCCCATGGCTCCCACAGTCGGACTTCGACCAAGGAATTTCCTTCTAGGAATACAATGTGCCCGACTAGGATTATATCCTTCCCTTGTCATATAGGATTATGTATGCCAAGTCCTATTGTATCCCTGATTACAAGGTTAGACCCACCCTCTGTTCGAGTGGCCCCATAGCTTCTCATGAGGTACCCGGGGGCCCATGGCCTCCACAGCAGCCCCTGAGACCTCCATAGTTGAGTCACAGCTGATGCCGAGTGCTCATCCTCCACGGTGAAAATTTCCCGAGTGCATTGCTCCCGATTACTCTTTGTCCAAGTGCTTCTTCTCCCGAGTCCTGCTTGATGTCAGCTGGCAACGAGGCTATGAAGGGCTTCATAGAAAAATTTGAATAGTGTGCACCGATAGGCGCATCTATTAGGTGTAGCCCCCAATTTTGTGCTTAATTGTGAAACAATTAAACATAAAGTCAAAGATGTTTAACCTTGTAGTCTTTCTCGAATAGTATACTACACGGTATGTAGACTCTTCAGCATCATGTCCGCTGGTATAATTTTTGCTCATGGCAATTGGTGGCTAAGCATGTAAGCCGAGTACCAATTCTTGGATTTTAACCCAATGTGTGGTCAGGTGTACTTGAGAGATACCTACATCCCCAATTTTAATGGAGACCAGCTGTTGATCCATATAAGGATGTATCCTCAATACCTGGCAAATAATGCAGATATCTGAACACATGTGTCCAGCAATTAGGCTTTCATGAAGCATATCTGATTATTTAATTGGTTTCTGTAGATATCATCTGCACTATGATTTTAACACAACCAGCAGTCAGCTCTATAGAGCATGCCATTTAGAAACTCATATCTTGTGGCCTAGTACCAATTCAGCTGGCCCATGCCCACTTATCAGCACAGGCTCCATAAAAGCGGGGAGAAAGAGAAAAGATTCCCTCATCTTCTCCAATCAGCCAATCGTTTCGTCTTCTAGCTTCCATGTCGAAATTTCACGCTTTGTCTCGCTAGGGTTTGCCATAGGCGGCATCTCCTGCTCAAAACTCGCATGATTCTACTCCGCCACATCCATCGCAAGCCTTCAATAGCATTTCCCTCAAATCTTATCACTCCCAGCAATGCCAAGAGCTTCGCTCAAGATCTCGGAGAAGTCCGTGGAGGCTTGGCCGGTTTCGGTCTACGGTCTGATGAAGCTGAAGTACTTGGAGAAGTAACTTATGCTGCAGCAGCAAGAAGTCATCCATTGGCGCACCGCCGAAGGGGAATCTATGCCAGCGCCCTAATCTAGTGAGAGAGTCGCCTTCACCTCTTTCTTTCATCGTGGTCTCGCCCTTCCCTCTTCAAATTTCGTCCGCCAACTTTTGTCCTTCTATCAACTAGAGTTGGTGAATCTGAATCCCAACTCTGTCTTGCAAATCTCCATTTTCGTCACATTGTGTGAATGCTTTCTGGGGGTTAAGCCCCATTTCAACCTTTTCAATATTTGTTCAACATTAAGCCCCAGCCATCCAAAAACAAAGTCCAAGTGATTGGGGGAGCCGGTCTCCAACTCAAGAACAAAATGAATGTGGAGGCCATGGGCCCCGGGTACCTCATGACAAGCATATGGGCCACTCGGACAGAGGATGGGCCTAGCCTTATAATTAGAGATATGATAGAGCTCGGTAGACTTAGCCTTGTACGATAAGGAACATACAGTCCTAGTCGGGCAGGTTATATCTCTAAGAGGAGATCCCTTAGCCATAGTGCGGCTTCGACTCCTACTTTGTACCCCTCTCCCCCAATATATAAGGGGAGCCAGGGCGCCACCTGAGGGCAAATATAGAGATTCATTAGAATCATACTTCCTTAAAGGAATGCACCACAACTAGACGTAGGGTATTACCTCACATCGAGGGCCTGAACCAGTATAAACCTTTCGTGTTCCTTTCTTGTCCACCGAGTTTTGATCCGAGGAGTAGCCCTATATACATATTGCCGGTGTAAAACATCAACAGTTGGCACGCCAGGTAGGGGCTTCGCGGAGATCAATCTCAACAAGCTCGATGGATTCGACAACTGGAGTCAACGGCACTGGCTTCTCCCCTAGAAACACGATCACGTTCGAAAGCCTCGACTTCGTCGCTGACAAGTGCAGCAAACTCACCCTGGCCGACTCGGACTCGATCCGATCTGCCGGGGAATCAGCCGACTCCGTGCCAGTCGGCCCACACGATGCTGCAGCGACCATCATCGACTTGCTGCGGCAATCTTCCACTTGCCTGGGTCTCAAGACAACCCTCCCCTTCGATGTTCGACTTGGACTCGGCCCTGAGCTGGCCGGGATCAGGCTAGGAAGGGGGGAGATCATCAATCTCCCATGTAGACTCGGCAACGCCGCGGACATCTACAATCTACATCCGACACGGCAGACCCGATCCCCTACGGTTCAATTCGGACGTGGCCCAGAGCCGCCCGAGATTGGATCTAGGGAGGTCGGGGTCGTGATCACACCAATCAATTACTTAGATTCCGTCTCTAAGTCAAATAGCAGTCTAAACAGCAATTCGGATAGCAATTTTGGCAAGCCTTTTTCTGCCCCACGAAGTCTTCATGGCATCCAAGGGCGACACTCCCTGTCAAGAGGCGTGCCGACTATGCGAGCAGCAAGATGAGGAGGCCCACCAACTGTGACAACAACAACAGGAGGCCGAATGCGACGCCCGCAACGACGAGCTACGCAGGGCTGGGTGAATCGCCCAGCAACAAATCCTCCAGACACGAATTGGTGACCACGATGTCTTTGTCACGCCGTAGCAGAACATCGTAGCCGTTGTAACTCTGCGGACACGCTCCAGTTTGGGCCTGATCATCCGGCCACCCCGACTATAGCAAGGATAAAAGCCATGATCACTGCTGCAGCGCCAATAGTAGGGCGATACCCTCATACTGACTAGTCGGTCAGCTTCCCCAGTGGTAGTCTCATCCCCCTCAACACGACGCCAAGCGGCCGGCTCCAGTCAGCTATACACGGAGTCACGCCAGATGTCACTTGGCAACCCCAACAACAAACGGCGGTGTCAAAATGACCATCGGGACAACCAGGATCTCCGAGGCCGACTACGGCGTGGTCTTCGATAGGACATCAATGCTCGGTGCCACGAATGAGAGGAAGACGAGCAACGCTGACTGGAAGACGAGAACGAGCACTTCGGCCTCCACCACAAGTGATTTCGCTGCTGTAATCGGAGTCAGAGTCCTCATGAAGATGAAGGAGTACCGGCCTTCGCCTATGAGCTGCAACAAGTCGACTGGCCCTCAGGCTTCAAGCCGACTGGAATTGAAAAATATGATGGAAAGACCAATACCGAGTCCTGGCTCACGGTCTACACTCTGGCAATCCAAGCAGCTGGAGGAGATCACAAGGCCATGGCTAACTACCTCCCAGTTGCTCTAGCTGACTCAGCGAGGACATGGCTAACAGGACATCCTATGAGATCAATTGGCTCCTGGGGAGAAATCCGGGAAAGCTTCATTGCCAACTTCTAGGGGATGTACGAGAGGCCATCTTCCGAGCACGATCTGTATCAGCTGCATCAAAGGAAGAACGAGTCTCTTCGTGACTTCATCAAGAGGTTCTCTGAGAAGAAGAATTCTATCCTGAAGATCAAGGACGAGGTCATCATCGCCGCCTTTCGAAAAGGAGTCAAAGACACCTCGTTCATCACTAAATTCACTCGGAAGCCTCCCAACTCTGTCAAGGCTCTATTCGACATGGCAAACAAGTACGCTGACTCGGCTGACGCTGTTGCTGAGGCCCTCGATGACAAGAAGGCACACTGACAGAAGGAACGAAAGGACACCGATGATTCTACCCCGAATAAGGTTGGGAACCGCAAATGCAAGTTGGACGACTTCATTGTGGAAGTCGGTCACAAGCGTCTTCGACTTTCAACAACTGAAGATTATCAGAACAACAAGTGACATGCTCGGGGGCTCAAAAGCTCAAATGCAAGGATGGCATCCCCACTCCCAAATACCGAACAACTAAGTCGCTTTCTGATAAATATTTCCTCACTTGGCTTTGCCAATGCCGCAGCCGCTTACACCGAATAGGTGTACAAGCTGCACATTATTTTCTATTTTTGTTCTTAAATGATTGCAAAAGTACTCGAGTAGTATAAATTCTAATCCGTGAAACTTTGCTCCATGAAAGACGAACTCAAGTCACCCAAAACGCGTGTCTGGGAAAGAGCCATGAGCCAACTCCCGATGCTAGGGGGCTATGACTAGTCGGGTAGAGTTCTTAAATGTAAGGGGTCAACTACTCGGGGAAATTAATATCAAAAGGAGGAAGAACATGTATTTATATATATTGTAAATACATAAATTTTATTCGGGTGATTGTTGTCATCATCAGATGCTACTCATCCGATATGTTTATAATGTAGGGCCAGTTCTGGATACACGTAACAGGAACTCAGGGCTAGGAGCCTATCTCCTATGCTCAGGGCTAGACCAGTCTGCCAAGATACACTTGTAGTGCTATGCTTCAAGAATCACTTGGCATGCTCCACGAGAGCCATTATCCGAGTACTCGCACTAGTCGGGACTCGTGTGTGCGTTAAAAACCGACCTCCGGCACCAGTCGGAGCTTGGGTACCACTTGGCTGGGTGAGGTACACCCTATGAGGGTCGCTAGCCGAATCCTACGCTAATGCTAGATTCAGGTACCTTATTTGGTCACAACTCTGCTAGGTAAAGTACGCCCCATGAGGGTTGCTAGCCGAATTCTACGCTAATGTGAGGATCGGGTACTTTATTCGGTTAATAACGACCTCCGGCACCAGTCGGAGCTCGGGTACAACTCTATTGGATAGGGTATGCCCCATGAGGGTTGCCAGCCGAATCCTATGCTAATGCGAGGTTCAGGTATCTTATTCGGCTACAATTTTGTCAGGTTAGGTATGCCCCAAGAGGGTCGCTAGCCGAATCTTGCACTAGCGCAACGTTTGGGTACCTATCTGGCAAAAACATGGCAACAAGCTACTACTGAAGCTTTCAGTCGGGAGCGGCATCAAACTCGAAATCTAGGGAGGTGCTCATTATTAATCAAGACTGGAAGACCCCAATCCTTTCATAGTCAGAGAAGACCTATATTGTTGAAGTGCATCCGGAGTTCTCATGAACTGCGTCACACCTGAGGAGGGCAAGCAGATCCTGCAATACACCTATTCAGACATCTGTGGCGACCATACTGCATCCAGAACATAAGTCAGAAAGGCTCATGGACAAGGATTCTTCTGGCTGATTGAGGTTACCGACGCTGGAGTACTCATCTTGACATGCGAGGGATGCTACTTTTATAGGGCTGCGCTGGGTAGGTTGGTTTAGGCCGGCTTATTCAGTAGCAGGCCACAAGATATGAGTTTCTACTGTAGCACACTCAATGTGGGCCGCTCGCTAGCTATGTTAAAATCACAGTGCTGGTGCTACCAACAGGAACCGATTGGGTAATCAGATATCCTGCATGAAGGCTTAATTGCTGAACACATGTGTTCGGGTATCTGTGTTATCCACCAGGTATTGAGGATATATCCTTATAAGGGTCACAAGCTAGTCTTCATTAAAATTGGGGATGCAAGTATCTCTCAAGTATACCTGACCACATATTGGATTGAAATTCATAAAGTGGTAGTCGGCCTACATGCTTGGCCAACAGTTGCCATGAGCAAATATTTTTCCAGCCGACATGACGCTAAAGAGTGTAACTTCTGAGTAGTATACTACTCGGGAAAGACTATAAACATTTTTCCAGCTGACATGAAGTTGAAGAGTCTAATTTCCGAGTGACATACTACTCGGGAAAGACTATAAAATATTTTCGGCTGATATGATGTTGAAGAGACTCATATACTAATAGTATACTACTCAAGAAAGACTACAAGGTTAAAGATCTTTGACTTTATGTTTAATTGCTTCACAATTAAGCACAAAGTTGGGGGCTACACCTAATAGGTGCGCCTATTCGATGCACTATTCATACATCTACATGGATCCCTTCATAGCCTCGCTGCCAGCTAACATGGAGTAGGACTCGGGAAGAAGAACCACTTAGACAAAGAGTACTCGGGAGCAATGCACTTGGGCAATCTTCACCGTGGAGGATGAGCAGTTAGCATCAACTGTGACTCAACTATGAAGGTCTCAGGGGCTGCTGTGGAGGCCATAGGCCCCGGGTACCTCATGATAAGCATATGGGCCACTCGGATAGAGGATGGGCCTAGCCTTGTAATTAGAGATATAATAGAGCTCGGCAGACTTAGCCTTATACGATAGGGAATATATAGTCCTAGTCGGGCAGGTTATATCTCTAAGAGATCCCTTAGCCATAGTCCAGCTGGGACTCCTACTTTGTACCCCTATCCCCCAGTATATAATGGGAGGCAGGGCACCACCAGAGGGCAGATACAGAGATTCATTAGAATCATACTTCCTCAAAGTAAAAACACCACAACTAGACGTAGGGTATTAACTCACATCAAGGGACTGAACTAGTACAAACCTTTTGTGTTCCTTTGCAGTCCACCGAGTTTTGATCTGACGAGTAGCCCTATATTCATATTGCCGGTGTAAAACATCGACAATGAAAAAGATCTATCTCCATGTTCCTTTGAAAACGTCCCTCAAGGGCTGGCATAGAGAATGGTTCTACTGCTCCGATTCGAACCTTCTCTGCCCCCTTTCACTAGCTCTTCCCCGGTGGTCCTGCCCAGCTGGTCTTCTGTGCCAAACTATGAAGAGATGGGCCAAGTGTACCAACTGATAGAGAAGATTGATCAATTGAAGAGCTTGGGATTAACTGGTCCCTTGGTGGTGAGGTGTTTCTCAAACCGCCGCACCAGGCCCCTGAAGTTGAGAAGTCACTTCGGCTGGGATTACTAGGGCAAAAATGATCCTAGCCAAGAATACTCGGACTTGACTGATGAGAACAAGGTGATTGACACCTTGCTCGGCTTTTTTTATCAACAGGATTGTAGACACAGAAGACGCCGAGCGCGCCACTGCAGCCTATAGCCAGAAAAGGCCTTGGCCACAGGTAATCTTGAAATGCTAATTTGGAATTGCTATCCATTGGTGATAAACATCTGTGGACATTTGTCTTGAATCGTCCTCCAATGTATGATGTATGTTTTTGAAACATTGGCAAAATTGTGAGGAGTTTGATGATGACTCCCAAACCCTATCGGCCACCAAAATGAAGAAGAGGCCGGCCAACCCTTCTACTTCTCAACCCAACTCCAAGAGGGCTGGGAGAAAACCCATGGAAGATCTGGGCAAGAAAAGAGCAAGCAAGCCAAGCGCAGCACCGGGGAGTTTGAAGATCAAAGACCCTACCGATTTAACTCCCAGGCTGCCAAGCCCGAGGTGACCTTCCCCTATTCCGAGTCCAGCAACACCAAGCCCAAGGCCAGCACCGCCGAGCTCGGCAACATCGAGCCCAAGGCCAGCACCGCCGAGCTCAGCAACATCGAGCTAGTAACATCAAGGCCAAGGCCGACGCTGCCGAGTATGAGATCAACAACATCGAGCCCAAGGGCGGCACCGCCGAGTACCTCGACGTCCTAGTCGGCTGTGCCAGAAATAGAGCCAACTGGGGGTAAGTCGCCACCGCTGACTGGCCCCCTTGTGGAAGTTCAAGATTTCCAAGAGATAACCAATCTCCAATCTTCCAAGGAATCTTGAATGAAGTGATAGTGCCTTGATATTTGTCATATCATGTAGGAAGCGAGTTGACATAGATCTCAAGGGGACTGTGCCAGCTGTTCCTATCACCGGGCCGACCCCAACTGAGCCGACTCCAGCAATTGCTCCTGCCAAGCCAGAGACTGCTCCAGCTACTGAAATTGAAGCAGTTCTGACAGCAGGTTCACCAGCGCTGGCCAACCAGGAGGCAAGTGCTGTTGTTGTTGCTCCAGCCCCCGAGCAAACCACTGAGGCCCTTGCAGCTGCCGAGTTTAGAGCCAGGACCCCATCACCAATCATTTTGTTGTCGTCTTCTGATGAAATGGACCTCCCGAGGCTTGAAGCCCCTCCTCACAACTTCCCGAGAATGTTTCATTGGGTCTCCCCCGAGGGAGTTGCGGAGAGTTATGAGCATGATGAGCAAGCAACATCAAGGGAGCATGAAGTCCTTCTACGTGCTGCAGTTGCTGCATCTAGGGGAGTCCAGTATGTAGCAAGTCTTGCTGCGTTGAGTTTTGGACAATTCCCATTTGACCTGGTACTCTGCCTTTTGACTCTGTTTTGCTCTGAGCAGAAGATTGTCGATCGTTCAGAGAAAATGAACAAGGTCCTGACCCAGCTCGCGCCCCATCTACAATGACTAAGCCAGCTCCAAGTGGCCAAGGACGACCTGGAGCAAACTAGCTAGGAGAAGGAAACATGGCTGAGGGGAGCAGTTGACAAGCTCAGGGATGAAAAGTGGGCTCTAGCCAAAAAAATCAGAAGTAAGTTTTCTGTGTTATCCTCTCGATTAAGTCCCAAGTAGACTTCTCTAGCATTGTTGATTCCCGACTGCCTTGTTCAATTTGACTGCAATATTGAGTTCTTGACTATTTTGATTTGTAGCCCTCGAAGCTGAGTTGAAAACCCAAGCAGAGGAGAAGAAACAACAAGATATTAAGTTGAAGGAAGCGGAAAAGGCCAAAGCCGAATTGGAAAAGGCCAAAGCCAAGGTGGAGGCTGACTATGCTAGTAAGTCTCCTGCCTGATAATAACCTCAACCTGTCTTCTTGTTGCTCCGACTGCATGTCTTGGCTAACAAGTATACTTGTCAATGCATTTGAATGGCTTAAAAGCCAATGCCCAAACACAATTTAATGCCTTTGCAGAGGAGATCAAGATTGTCAAGGATTCACAGGAGATCCTCGTCGGATCCGTGAAAGGGCTCCTGGACATTATGGAACCTCACCATGCTGGGACCAGCTCCAGTACCATTTCCCAGGTGCAGGCACACCTTAGCGAAGCCCTGAGCATCTTGAAAAAGTACTCGGATGAGTGTGTCACTGTCGGTGTTGCCCAAATCCTTGTTATGACCAAGTCGATCTACCCTAGGGTAGATATCGAGGCCATTGGTGAGGGTTTTGCAGAACAGACAACACCCGAAGAGGCACTAGAGTTGATCAACCAGGCAAGGCCAACTGCAGAGGCAATTGCAAAAGACCTAGGCATGTAGAAACAAAACAATTATGCAGTCGGTGTATATATAACTTTGGTGAAAGCATGTATATATCTTGTAAAATGTTGTCGAGTACTTGCTTATTCTTAGTTGTCATTAGCTTTACCCGACTATGTAGTCTGCGCCGAGTAGATTGATAGGAACTTAAGAAAAAGCGTTCACTTATAAAAGCTACACTTAGGCAAACTTAGCCTGTGTTCGTTCCCACTACTTCCCCTAACTTATTTTTTTGTTTCCCGCGTGCATGCTTCCCAAAACGATCAATGGTGCGTTTTTTGCAAAAATTTTCTATATGAAAGTAGCTCTAAAAAAGCAAATAGATCCATTTTTCAAGTTTTTAATAGTAAATACTTAATTAATCACGCGCTAATGAAATTCCTCGTTTTACGTGCGGCTTAAAAAAGCCATTACTTCAGCTGTGCCGAACACAGCCTTAGCATAATCATTGTAAAACTTCTTAACTTAGATAAAACAAGCTCATATTTTATTGACAAGGCACATAATACATACAACCCCCGACTCACTACTCAGTTGAAACAAGCAATGTAGTGAGTCAGAGAAAAAACTTTGTACATATATATAGGAAATACAAAACTCAGATATAGAAAGGACGTAGTTGTTCTATATTCCATGACTTGCTGACGAGGGCACTGTCTTCAGTCTTCAGTCGGTAGGCACCTGGACGTCTCACCTTAGTGATAATGAACGGCCCTTCCCATAGAGGGGATACTTTATGCCTGTCTTTGGTGGTTTGTATTTTTTCAAGACGAGATTTCCCACCAAAAAGGCACGAACATGGACATTTCGACTATGATAACAATGTAGGCTTTGAAGATACCTTGCCGACAGGATGGTTGCAATATCCCTCGCTTCCTCCAACTAATCGAGTTTGACCAATCGAGTTTTGTTTGATCTATCTTCTGAGTGAGCCCAAACTGGCGAAGAGCCGAACTCCAACTCGGTTGGTAGCACAGCCTCAGCACCGTAGACTAGAAAGAAAGGTGATTGCCCTATTGCCCTACTAACCGTGGTTTTTATAAAGAGAACCGATGGGAGTTCTTGTACCCACCGCCCTGCATATGGTTATAGTCGGTCGAACGCCCTAGCCTTGATACCTTGTAGGACCATGCCATTAGCACACTTGAGCTACCCATTACTTTGTGGGTGTGCCACTGAAGCATAACAGATCTTGATGCCAAAATTGTCATAGAAATCTTGAAATACGCCGCCTGTGAACTGAGTACCATTGTCTGTTATGATGCAGTTAGGAACCCCAAATCGGTATAAAATACTCATGATGAAGTCCTTTGCTCTTGCCGCTGTTATGGTAGCAACGGGTTTTGCCCTAAGCCACTTTGTGAATTTATCCATTATGATGAACAAGTGTGTGAACCCTCCTAGCGCTTTTTTGAATGGCCCAACCATGTCGAGCCCCCAAACTGCAAAGGGCCAAGAGATTGGAATTGTTTGATGTTCCTGAGCTGGAAGATGTGTTGGTCTTGCATAGAATTGGCATCCCTCGCATGTGCGAACTATATCTTTAGCATCTGTTATTGCAGTCGGCCAAAAAAAACCCTGTCAGTAAGCCTATCCGACTAACGTCCTGGATGCGGAATGGTTGCCACAGATACCCAAGTGGATCAATTGCACAATCCGCTTGCCCTCCTCGGGTGTGACGTAGCGCATGAGGACCCCGGATGCACTTCTGCGGTATAGGTCTTCTTTGACTACAAGGAAACCTTTGCTTCGATGCTTGATCCATTCGGCTTCACTGCGTTCTTCTAGGAGTTCATCTTCCAAGAGGAATTTGAGAACTGGAGTCCGCCAATCTTGAGAGATGATTAGTACTTCATTTGTTGCCAGGGTAGGTTCAGCCCCCAATTGTTCAAGCATTGGTTTCTTCTTGACTGATGGCTCTAGTAGTTGTTCAACAGAAATCCCAGTCGGGACCACTTCTTGTTCGGATCCTATGTTGGCCAATTCATCTGTAGCATCGTTGTATTGTTGTAATACATGAGTTATCTCCAACCCGTCGAACATGTTTTCCAGCTTTCTGACCTCCTGACAATACGCCGCCAAAGTATCGTCGAGACATGTCCATTCTTTCATGACTTGGCTGACCACGAGTTGAGAATCCCCGCACACAACCAGTCGATGGATGCCGAGTGATATGGCAATGCGGAGCCCGTGGATAAGTGCCTCGTAGTTGACGACATTGTGGGAAGCCAGAAAGTGAATCTGGAGGACGTACTTTTTCGCCGGTGGGTGACATCAACATAACACCAGCCCCGGCGCCACCGATTCGTAGAGAACCGTCAAAGTACATCGTCCAGTACTCTAGCTTGTCCGTGTTTGTAGTCGTCTAAACTTCTGTCCACTCGGCCACAAAGTCGGCTAGAGCTTGAGATTTGATTGCTCTCCGTGGTTGAAAAACAATGTCAAACACCATCAACTCGAGCACCCATTTAGCGATTGTGGAGGCCATGGGCCCTAGGTACCTCATGACAAGCATATGGGCCACTCGGATAGAGGATGGGCCTAGCCTTGTAATTAGAGATATGATAACCCTCGGTAGACTTTGCCTTATACGGTAAGGAAAATACAGTCCTAGTCAGGTACGTTATATCTCTAAGAGGAGATCCCTTAGCCATAATCCAGCTGGGACTCCTACTTTGTACCCCTGTCCCCCAGTATATAAGGGGAGGCCAGGCGCCCCCTGAAGGCTCACAGAGATTCATCAAAATCATACATTCTCAAAGGAATATACCATAACTGGACGTAGGGTATTACCTCACATCGAGGGCCTGAACCAGTATAAACCCCCCATGTTCCTTTGCAGTCCACTGAGTTTCGATCCGACAAGTAGCCCTATATTCTTATTGCCGGTGTAAAACATCGACAGTTGGCACGCCAGGTAGGGGCTTCGGCGAGATCAACTTCAACAAGCTTGATGGATTCGACAACTGGAGTCGGTGGTAGCAAATTCTCCCCTGGAGACATGATCATGTTTGGAAGCCTCGACTTCATCGCTGACAAGCTTGGCAAACTCACCCTAGTCGATTCGGACTTGATCCGATCTGCCGGGGAATCAACCTACTCTGCGTCGGTCGGCCCACATGACGCTGCAGCAACCCTTGTTGACTTGTTGCAGCGATCTTCTACCTCCCTGGGTCTCAGGACAACTCTCCCCTTCGGCGTTCGACTCAAACTCGGCCTTGAGCCGACCGGAGTCGGGATAGGAAGGAGGGAGATCGTCAATCTCCCGTGTAGACTCGGCGGCGCCACGGACACCTACAATCTATATCCCACGCGGTAGACCCGATCCTCTACGGTTCAGTTCAGACATGGTCCAGAGCCATTCGAGATTGGATCTAGGGAGGTCGGAGTCGTCATCACCCCGATGAACTACTTAGATTCTGACTCCAAGTCGGACAACAGTTCGAACACCAGTTCGGACACCAGTCTGGCAAGCTCCCTTCTGCCCCGAGAAATCTTCATGGCTTCAACCCCTTCACAGGAGGTGCGCCGAGTACAAGAGCAACAAGAAGAGGAAGCACGCCGACTGCGACAACAGGAGGAGGCCGAACGCGAGGCTCGCAACAATGAGCTACGCAGGGTTGGGTGGACTGCTCAACAACAAATCCTCCAAACCCGAGTCGGCGACCACGACGTCTTCGTTACTCCTCAACAGAACATCGTGGGCTGCAACTCTACTGGATACACTCTAGTTCGGGCCTGATCACCAGGCCACCCCGATGATAGCAAGGATAAAAGCCATGCTCACCATTGCTACATGCCAGCAGTGCCAATAGTCGGGCGATACCCTTATACCGACCAGTCTGTCGGCTTCCCAAACGGTAGTGTCATCCACCTCAAAGCGACGCTGAGCGGCCGGCTCTAGTCGCCTACACACGGAGTCATGCCAAACATCACTCGGCAACCCCAACAACAACCCTGCGGTGTAGAAACGACCGTTGGGACAATCAGGATCTTCGAGGCCAACTATGGCGTGACCTTCGGTAGGACATTAACGCTTGGCACTGTGAATGAGAGGAAGATGAGCAACGCCGATTGGAAGATGAGAACGAGCACTTCGGCCTCCACCACGAGCGGTTTCATCACTGCAACCGGAGCCAGAGCCCTCATGCAGATGAAGGAGTACCGGCCTTCACCCAGGAGCTACAACAGGTCGACTGGCCATCGGGTTTCAAGCCTACGGGAATCGAAAATACAATGGCAAGACCAATCCTGAGTCCTGGCTCACGGTATACACTTTGGCAATCCGAGCAGCTAGAGGAGATCACAAGGCCATGGCTAACTACCTTCTAGTTGCTCTAGCAGACTCGGCGAGGACATGGCTAATAAGACTTCCCAAGCAATCAGTTGGTTCATGGGGAGAACTCCAGGAGCGCTTCATCGCCAACTTCCAGGGAACATACGAAAGGCCATCTTCCGAGTACGATCTGTATCAGTTGCATCAAAGGAAGAACGAGTCTCTTCATGACTTCATCAAGAGGTTTTCTAAGAAGAAGAACTCAATCCTGAAGATCAAGGTTGTAACAGTTGCCCTGCAGATCTATGCAGCCCAGCCCATCCAAAGGGTGGGCCCACTTACACATAGCACCCCACTTACACTTTTGTCCTCGCTTCGTGTAAAAGGGTTAACCCGGAAGTGCTATGGTTGGAGGGACAAGGCCTTATATGTTGGTTCAACTCTTGCTCAACTAGCAAGGTGGTACTAATCAAATGCACATAGCACTCATGGGCCACATAGGCCAGATTCAAATTGGGCCAGGATGTCACACACACCCCCCCTCAAAGGACCTGGCGTCCTCGCCAGTCGCACTTACCCGCATAGCCACACAGGCATATAGGCAAATGTCCAGGAATGCACCCCCTCCTAGCGCACGTCGGTACGTCCAGTGCCGGCGCCATACGCCATGCCATGTGCCTCACACAGAGCCCACATGCGTCATGTGCCATATGCCCGCACACTGACCCGTACATGCAACCGCGAGGGTCGGCTCTGATACCATTTGTAGCAGCCTGCCCTCCAAAACCGCGCAGTCCAGCCCATCCGACGGGTGGGCCCACTTACACATAGCACCCCACTTACACTTTCGTCCTCGCTTCGTGTAAAAGGGTTAACCCAGAAGTGCTATGGTTGGAGGGACAAGGCCTTATAAGTTGGTTCAACTCTTGCTCAACTAGCAAGGTGGTACTAATCAAATGCACACAGCACTCATGGGCCACATAGGCCAGATTCTAATTGGGCTAGGATGTCACAAAGGCCACCTTTCGAAAAGGAGTCAAAGACACCTCGTTCATCGCCAAATTCACTCAGAAGCCTCCCAACTTTGTCAAGGCTCTATTTGACATGGCAAACAAGTACACCGACTCGGCCCACGCTGTTGCTGAGACCATCGATGACGAAAAGGCCCCTTGACAGAAGGAGTGGAAGGGCACCGATGATGCGACCCCGAGTACAGCTGGGAACTGCAAATGCAAGTCAGACGGCTTCATTGTGGCAGTCGGTCACAACTGTCTTCGACCTTCAACAATTGGAGATTATCAGAACAACAAGTGACATGTTTGGGGGCTCACAAGCTCAAACGCAAGGATGGCATCCCCACTCCCAAATACCGAACAGCTAAGTCGCTCTCTGATAAATATTTCCTCACTTGGCCTCGCCAATGCCACAGCCGCTTACACCTAATAGGTGTACAAGCTGCACTTTTTTCTATTTTTGCTCTTAAATAATTGCAAAAGTACTCGAGTAGCATAAATTCCGATCCGTGAAACTTTGCTCCATGACAGACGAACTCAAGTCACCCAAAACGCGTGTCTGGGAAAGAGCCATGAGAGCCAACAACCAATGCTAGGGGGCTATGACTAGTCGGGAAGAGTGCTTAAACGTAAGGGGCCAACTACTCGGGAAAATTAATATCAATAAGAGGAAGAACACGTATTTACATATATTGTAAAATACCTAAATATTATTCGGGTGATTGTTTTCATCATCAGATGCTACTCATCCGATATGTTTATAATGCAGGGCCAGTTCTGGATACACGTGATAGGAACTCAAGGCTATGAGCCTATCTCCTACGCTCGGAGGCTAGACTGGTCTCCCAAGATACGCTCGGAATGCTCCATGAGGGCTACTGACCGAGTACTTGCACCAGTCGGGACGTTATCTTCCCCGGCTACGCTCCATGTGAGCTAACAACCGACCTCCGGCACTAGTCGGGGGTTATATACCACTCGATTGGGTGAGGTACGCCCCATGAGGGTCGCCAGCCGAATCCTACACTAATGCTAGGTTTGGGTACCTTATCGGTCACAACTCGGTTGGGTAAGGTCTGCCCCATGAGGGTCGCCAGCCGAATCCTATGCTAATGCAAGGTACGGGTACCTTATTCGGCTAATAATCGACCTCTGGCGCTAGTCGGAGCCCGGGTACCACTCGGCTGAGTAAGGTATGCCCCATGAGGGTCGCTAGCCAAATCCTATCCTAATGCAAGGTTCGAGTACCTTATTCAGCTAACAACCGACCTCCGGCGCCAGTCGGGGCTCGGGTACAACTCTGCTGAGTTGGTTACGCCCCCCGAGGGTCGCCAGCCAAATCCTACGAGATTCGGGTACCTTATTCAACTACAATTTTGCCAGGATGGGTACGCCCCATGTGGGTCGCCAGCAGAATCCTATGCTAATGCAAGGTTCGGGTACCTTATTCGGTTTTACTGAAGTCAGAGAAGACCTATATCGTCAAAGCACATCTGGAGTTCTCATGCACTACGTCACACCTGAGGAGGGCAAGCAGATTCTGCAATATACCTGCTCAGGCATCCGTGAAAACCATGCTGCATCCAGAACATAAGTCAGAAAGGCTTGTGGATAGGAATTCTTCTAGCTGATTGAGGTTACCGACGCTAGAGTACTCATCCTGACATGCGATGGATGCTACTTTTATAGGACTGTGCTGGGTAGGTCGGTTTAGGCTGGCTTATTCGGTAGTAGGCCTCAAGATATGAGTTTCTACAGTAGCACACTCAATTTGGGCCGCTCGCAGGCTGTGTTAAAATCATAGTGCTGGGGCTGCTAACAGAGACCGATTGAATAATCAGATATGATTCATGAAAGCCGACTGCTGAATACATGTGTTCAGATATCTGTATTAGTCATCAAGTATGGGGGATATATTCTTATAAGGATCACAAGCTGGTCTTCATTAAAAATGGGGATGCAGGTATCTCTCAAGTACACCTGACCACATAATGGATTAAATTTCATAAAATGGTACTCGGCTTACATGTTTAGCCAACATTTGCCATGAGCAAATATTTTTCCAGCCGACATGACGCTGAAGAGTCTAACTTCCAAGTGGGATGCTACTCGAGAAAGACTATAAACACCTTTTCCAACTGACATGACACTGAAGAGTCTAATTTCTGAGTGACATACTACTCGGAAAAGACTATAAACTATTTCCGACTGATATGATGCTGAAGAGTCTCATATACCAGTAGTATACTATAGGTGCGCCTATTCGGTGCGCACTATTCATATTTCTACATGGAGCCCTTCATAGCCTCGCTGCTAGCTGACATGAAGCAGGACTCGGGAAGAACAAGCACTCGGACAAAGAGTACTCGAGAGCAATGCAATCGGACAATCTTCACCATGGAGGATGAGCACTTGGCATCAGCTGTGACTCAACTATGAAGGTCTCAGGGGCTGCTGTGGAGGCCATGGGCCCCCGGTGTCTCATGACAAGCATATGGGCCACTCGGATAGAGGATGGGCCTAGCCTTGTAATTAGAGATATGATAACCCTCGGCAGACTTTGCCTTATACGGTAAGGAAAATACAGTCCTAGTCGGGTACGTTATATCTCTAAGAGGAGATCCCTTAGCCGTAGTCCGGCTGGGACTCCTACTTTGTACCCCTGTCCTCCAGTATATAAGGGGAGGCAGGGCACCACCTGAGGGCACACAGAGATTCGTCAGAATCACACCCCCTCAAAGGAATAGACCACAACTAGATGTAGGGTATTACCTCACATCGAGGGCCTGTACCAGTATAAACCCCCCGTGTTCCTTTGCCATCCACCGAATTTCGATCCGACGAGTAGCCCTATATTTGTATTGCCGGTGTAAAACATCGACAACGATTCTACCAGTGGCCTCGTGATTGTGTAGGACGTCCCCGAGTGGATACGATGTGACAACGCTGACTTGTTGCGACAGAAAATAGTGCACCAACTTCCGGACATGGATGAGTAGGCCATATAACAGCATCTGGACTTGAGGATATCTCATCTTGGAGTCGGCTAGAACCTCGCTAATGAAGTAGACTGGCCATTGAATTTTCTGTATATGACCTAGCTCTGGTCTCTCGATTACCAGCACCATGCTGACTACCTGAGTAGTTGCCGCCAAGTATAACATTAGTGGTTCTTGGGGCATAGGTGACGCCACCACTGGTGGTGATGTGAGAAATTTTTTGAAATCTTCGAAGGCTTGCTGGGCTTCGGGTGTCCATTGAAAATTGTCCGCTTTCTTCAGTAGTTTGAAAAAGGGCATGCCCCATTCACCAAGTCGGGAGATGAATCGGCTAAGTGCTGCCATGCACCCTGTCAGCTTTTGGACGTCCTTCTAGCTAGTTGGGGGTGCCATGTTCATGATAGTGTTAATTTTTTCAGGATTGGCCTTGCTGCCTCGATGCGATACGATGAAGCCAAGTAGCTTACCGGACGGTATGCCGAAAGCGCACTTTTTCGGATTCAACTTCATCTTGAACCTTCGAAGGTTTTGGAAAGTTCCTTCCAAGTCGGCGATAAGGTCTTCCCTGGACATTATCTTGATCACCACGTCATCAACATATACCTCCACGTTGTGCCCGAGTTGAGTGTGTAAACACCGCTGAATTGCTCGTTGATACGTTGCTCCAGCGTTTTTCAACCCAAACGGCGTAGTGATATAGCAGTATGCTCCAAATGGTGTGATGAAAGAAGTCTTTAGGCAGTCTTCCTCCTTCAAGCTGAGAAGTTCGCACTTCGTAGTGGAATCCACCACCTGATCTATTCTAGGTAGACCAAATGGATCTTTGGGGCACGCCTTGTTTAAGTCGGTGTAGTCGACGCACATGTGCCATTTACCGTTATTCTTTGGAACTAAGACTGGGTCTGCCAGCCAATCCGGGTGGTAGACCTCTTTGATGAACCCGGCTGCAAGGAGCTTCGTTATCTCCTCCCGAATAGCATCTTTGCGGTCTTGTGCGAAGCGTCGTAGCCGTTGTTTGACTGGCTTAGCGTCCGGCCTGACATTGAGGGAATGCTCAATCACCTCCCTTGGTACAGCAGGCATGTCAAAAGGTTTCCAAGCAAATATGTGCTTGTTCGCATGGAGGAAGGTGACGAGCACATCTTCCTATTTAGGGTCGAGTCCGGTCTCGACAAGAGCTGTTTTGGAGGGTTCGGAAGGGTCCAGGGGGATCTTCTTGGTTTCAGAATCCGCTGAAATTCCCAACTTGGCAGCTTTTTTGGCCGGAACCTGATTGTCCTCGCATGCAGTTGTGGTGGCTAGCCGAATGCTATTGTGCCCGACTACCGCTTCTTGATATTGAGCCAGCTCGCAGCTCTCCTTGTCGTAGGTGAAGGCTTGCTTGACATCATTGCGAAGAGAAAGAATTCTGGCTGGTCCTGGCATCTTGAGCATCATGTAGGTATAATGTGGCACTGCCATGAATTTGGTTAGTGCTGGCCATCCGAGTATCACGTGATACACGGTCTCGAAGTCGGCAACGACGAAGTAGATATTCTCGGTGAGGAAATTGTCCCACGTGCCAAAAGTAACTGGCCAAGTTATCTGTCCGAGTGGAGTAGAAGACAGGCCGGGGATTACCCTAAGGAAGGCGCATGTACTCGGCCGTAGCTCTGAACGATGAATATTCATCTCGTCTAGCGTCTTGGCGAACACAATGTTGAGTGCACTGCCTCCATCAATAAGAACCTTTTTCAGTTTGATGCTCCTAATGACCAGGTCCAGGATGAGTGGATAGCATCCTGGATGAGTAACCCGATTAGGATGATCTGCACGGTCAAACGTGATTGGTGTTTCAGACCAGCACAAGCATTGGAGGGCGTCTGCTGTAGAGACCGAGTTGATTTCACGTGCTGTAAGCTTCTGCTCCTCTTGGACTCATCTGCAGACGACCCTCCAAAGATGTGGTTGAGCTCAATCTGGGGATCTTGGTAATCGCTGGCTGTGCCTGAATCTGGCTTGTCCTTGTCTTTATCGATGCCAGATGTTGAAGCCTGCTTGGAAGCAAACTTCTTAAGCATGAAGCAGCCCGTAGCCACGTGCTTGCCCTTTGGATGAAAGGGGCATGGCCCGTTCATTACTTTTTGGTATTCATTGTTCCTCGGGGGTTGCGGCTATGTATGCTCCACGGTAGCCACCATGTTATCCAACTTCCGCTTGTGGTTGCCGGATTTGTTCTGTGTTGGCTCGTCGTTGTCTTTCTTGCCCTTCTGCTAGGGCTCTTTTTTGTCATGAGAGCTTGAGCGACCGCATCGGCCGAGTCAGCGTACTTGTTCGCCATATCAAAAAGAGCCTTGACAGAAGCAGGAGGTTTCTAAGTGAACTTGGCAATGAACATCTTTGACTCCCTTATGGAAGTCATCCTTGATCAATGGGAGCAAATTCCATTTCTCAAAAAACCTCTTGATGAACTCGCGAAGAGACTCGTTCTTCCTTTGGTGCAACTGATAGAGATCATGCTCAGAAGATGGCCTCTTGTAAGTTCCCTGAAAGTTGGCGATAAAGTGTTCCCGGAGTTCTCCCTAGGAGCCGATTCACCTCTTTGGGAGTCCTGTTAGTCATGTCCTCGCTGAGTCGGCTAGAGCGACTGGGAGGTAGTTGGCCATGGCCTTGTGATCTCCCCTAGTTGCTCGGATCACCAGAGTGTAGACCGTGAGCCAGGAATCAGGATTGGTCTTCCCATCGTACTTCTCGATTCCAGTCGACTTAAAACCCAATGGCCAGTTGACCTGTTGTAGCTCTTGGGTGTAGGCCAGTACTCCTTCATCTGCATGAGGACTCCGACTCTGACTATGGCAGTGAAATCGCTCATGGTGGAGGCCGAAGCACTCATTGTCGTCTTCTAGTCAGCGATGCTCATCTTCCTCACGTTCGTGGTGCCATGCGTTGATGTCTTGCCGAAGATCATGCCATAGTCAGCCTCGAAGATCCTGGTTGTCCCGACGGTCGTTTTGATGTCGACGTCACTGGTTAGTGTTGGGATTGCCGAGTGATGTCTGGCGTGACTCCGAGTGTGGCTGACGAGGCGGATGAGACCGCTGTTGGAGAAGCCAACTGATTGGTCGGTATGAGGGTATCGCCTGACTGCTGGTGCTGCTGACATGCAGCAATGGTGATTATGGCTTTTATCCTTGCTATAGTCGGGGTGGCCTAGTGATCAGGCCCAAATTGGAGCGTGTCCAGTAAAGTTACAATGGCCATGACGTTTTGTTTAGGTGTTACGAAGACGTTATGGTCGCCAACTTGGGTTTGGAGGATTTGTTGTTGAACAGTCCGGCAGCCCTGCATAATCGTCGTTGCGGGCGTCCCGCTCGCGTGCAGGCATCTTGCTTCTTCCTCCTGTTGTTCTCGAGTTGGCGGGCTCTTCCCTCTTGTTGTTCGCGTAGTCGGCGTACCTCCTGAGTGGGAGTTGAGCCCTTGGAAGCCATGAAGACTTCACGTGGTGGGGAGAAGCTTGCCGAACTGCTGTCCGACTTGGAATCAGAATCAGAGTAGTTGATGGGGGTGATTACAACTCCAACCTCCCTAGATCTGATCTCGAGCGGCTCTGCGCCGTATCCGAGTTGAACTCTAGGGGATCGGGTTTGCTGCATCAAATATCGATTGAAGTTATCCACGGCATTGCCAAGTCTGAATGGGAGATTGACGATCTCCTCCTTTCTTTGCCCGATCTTGGTTGGCTCGAGGCCGAGTCCGAGTCGAACACTAAAAGAAATAGTTGTCCCAAGACCTGGGCATGTTGGAGATTGCCGCAGCATGTCGACAAGGGTTGCTGCAGCATTACGTAGGTCGACTGGTGCGGAGTCGGCTTGGTCCCTGGTCGATCAGATCGGGTCTGAGTTGGACAGGTAAGGTTGTCCGAATTTGTCGATGACGAAGTCAAGGCTCCCCAAGGTGATTGTTTCCCTGGGGAAGAAGTTGATGCCATCGACTCCGGTGGTTGAATCCATCAGGCTTGTCGAAGATGATCTCGCCGATGCCCCTACCTGGTGTGCCAACTGTCGATGTTTTGTATCAGCAATAATAATATGGGGCTACTCGTAAGACCTAAACTTGATGGATTGTAAAAGAACATGAAACAATTTATATTGGTTCAGGTCCTCGAGACAAGGTAATACCCTATGTTCAGTTGTGGTGTATTGCCTTTGAGGTTTCTCTGGTGAGATTTGCGCTACTGCCCTCAGGGGGCGCCCTGCCTCCCCTTATATATCGGGGGACAGGGTTACAGAGTAGAAATCCTAGTCAGACCCTAACCAAGGGATTTCCTTCTAGGAATACAACGTGCCTGACTAGGACTATATCCTTCCCTTGTCATATAGGATTATGTATGCTGAGTTCTATTGTATCCCTGATTACATGGTTAGGCCCACCCTCTCTCCGAGTGGCCCAATAGCTTTTCATGAGGTACCCGGGGGCCTATGGCCTCCACAGGAAGCTTCAGTTGTGTGGAAACCCTAATTTGGGGATGGAGAGCATGAGAAGCTTTGTGCGCGGATCTGGAAAGATGAAGAGATTTGGTGATTTGGGGAAGAAAGGGGAATCTTCTCTCTCTCCCCAAAACTTATAGGGCTATGCTGGTGGTTGCTTGGGCGCTTGCTGAGTAGTGGGCTGTAAGATATGAGTTCCTAAATAGCATGTCCTATTGGGCTGATAGCCAGTTGTGTAAAAATCACAATCTGGGTGCTGCTTTACAGGAGCTGATTAAAATAATCAGATATGCTTCATGCTAAGCCTATTTGCCAGACACGTATGTTCGGATATCTATATTATTTAATAGGTATTGAGGATATGTCCTTATAAGGATTGATAACTAGTCTCCATTAAAACTGGGGATGCAGGTATCTCTCAAGTACACCTCACCACATAGTGGATTAGCTCCATGGTGGTACTCGGCTTACATGCTTAGCCAAATTGCCTTGAGCAAAATTTTTTTCAGCTGATATGACGCTAAAGAGTCCAATTTCTAAGAAACATATCACTCAGGAAAAGCTTAAGGTTAAAAATCTTTGACTTTATGTTTAATTGTTTCTCAATTAAGCACAAAGTCAGGGGCTACACCTAACAGGTGTGCCTATTCAGCGCACACTATTCATATTCTTTCATGAATCCCTTCATAGCCTCATTGCCAACCGATATGAAACAGGACTCGGGAGAAGAAGCACTTGGATAAAGAAGTACTCGGGAGCACTGCACTCGGGAATTCTTCACCATAGAGGATGAGCACTCAGCGTCTGCTGTGACTCAACTATGAAGGTCTCAGGGGTTACTGTGGAGACCATGGGCCCTAGATACCTCAAGGAAGGCAATACGGCCACTCGGATAGAGGGTGGACCGGCTCAGGTAATTAGGGATATAGCTGAACTTGGCTTCATGTAACCTTGCACGAATAGGAAAGGGATATAGGCCTAGCCGGTTTGATGGCAACGGGGTGCCCGATCTTCCGTTCGGTAAGGATAACTCTCGATTTGGTGGAGAATTGATACTCATGATCCGGCTTCTGATCACCAAGACCCGAATCCTGCAATCGCAGCACCACGACTCCTCTCGTTATCAACCGTGCGTTGCCCGGTTGACCTCGCCACGAAGGCTAATCCCTGCATGCGAATCGAAGAACACAAGCAAGAACAAGGAAGATTGCAACTCAACTTGCAGATAAATGATTATACTCTCGAAGTTGGGGTCTCACAAGCCGATAAATGGTGAAACTGTTCACACACAGATTAATCTAAGCAAAACCCACTCTAAACGGCGGTGGCTACTGTATATATATGAGTTAGGACATCCTAGGGTGAGGGTTTGCCCTGTGAGGGGCACACTCCTCATGGTTTAGGCCACGACACAAATACGAAGCCCAAAGGCCCAAATTGACTCAGACAGGAAAAATGATGCAACTTATTTTAACGATTCTGGGCTGCTCAGGAGGTATTTTACCATGAAACCAAAACAATCTGAAACTAGACTTCTAAGCTTTCCAACAAGTACTTGTAGGCCCTGTAACTCCTTCTGGATCAAAAGTTATGGCTGTTTGAAGTTGACGTTGTCTCCCAGCCTGAAACTGAACTGGTCTCGGAAATAGGAGTTTACTTGTACTTGTTGTCTCCACTTTAATATTTGGTTTCTTGAGCTATTGTCCATGGTCTTCTCCCAAGTTCCTAATAACAATAAAATCATCACAAGAATTAAATAGTATGCCATTTGTAGAAATATTTTCATGTAAATTTAGGAACGCATTCACCTGGCGATTAAGTTGACGGGCACGTGTGCGAGTAATTGGTCCTTGGATCTGTGGCGCATCTTGTTCAACATGAGGAGGTTGTAAGTGTGTGTCTAAAGAAGTGATGTCCTCATCATCCTCCCCCTCTTGATTTGGAGTCGGCCTCGACGCAAGGTCATCTTCTTCACTTAAGTAAGGCTTCAAATCAGGAACATTGAAAACATCACTTATACCATAATTGCTGGCAAATCAATCTTGTATGCATTATCATTTATCTTCATAAGAACTTTAAAAGGACTGGCAGCTCGAGACATTAATTTTGACTTGCGCAAAGTAGGAAACCTATTCTTTCTTAAGTGTAACCAAACAAGATCACCGGGTTCAAAAATAAGCTCCTTTCTACCTTGACTACCAGCAAGTTTATACTTTGCATTCATACGCTCAATATTATTCTTAGTGGTCTCATGTAACTTAAGCACAAATTCAGCCCGTGCCTTAGCATCAAAATTCACTTTTTCTGAAAATGTTAAAGGCAATAAATCAATTGGAGCACAAGGGTTAAAACCATATACCACCTGGAATGGGCTTATCTTTGTGGTGGAGTGCAACGAACGGTTGTAGGCAAACTCCACATGTGGAAGACATTCTTCTCACACTTTCAAATTATTCTTCAGAACAGCACGCAACATCGTTGACAAGGTACAATTCACCACCTCCGTTTGTTCATCGGTTTGGGGGTGGCAAGTTGTAGAAAATAGTAACTTCGTCCCCAATTTGCTCCACAACGTTATCCAAAAATGACTCAAGAACTTGGTATCTCGATCTAAAACAATTGTATTGGGCACACCATGTAGACGAACAACATCCCTAAAAAACAAATAAGCAACTTTTGTAGCATCATCGCTCTTATCACAAGGAATAAAATATGCCATTTTGGAAAATCTATCAACAACAACAAATACACTATCCCTCCCTCTCTTTGTCCTAGGCAATCCTAAAACAAAATCCATAGAAATGTCTTCCCAAGGAGCACTAGGGATGGGGAGAGGCATATAAAGACCATGTGGATTAAGACGGGACTTAGCTTTGTTACAAGTGTTGCATCGTGCAACGTATCGTTCAACATCACGCCGCATTTTTGGCCAAAAGAAATGAGTGGCTAGCACGTCCTCCGTCTTTTTCACTCCAAAATGTCCCATCAATCCACCTCCATGCGCTTCCTACAAAAACAAAAGACGAACAGAGCTTGCAGGAACACATAATTTATTAGCTCGATACAACAATCCTTCATTCAACACATATTTATTCCAAGTTCTCCCTTCTCGACAGTGATCATAAGCTTCTTTAAAGTCCAAATCAGTAGCATATAATTCTTTTATTATCTCCAAGACAAAAATTTTATGATCAAGTTGAGATAATATAGTATAGCGCCTAGATAAAGCATTAGTAATCACATTGGCTTTGCCTTTCTTATGCTTAATGATATATGGAAACGACTCAATAAATTCTACTCATTTAGCATGTCGTTTATTCAATTTAGCTTGACTTCGAATATGTTTCAAAGACTCATGATCAGAATGTATGATAAATTCCTTTGGCCATAGATAATGTTGCCAAGTCTCTAATGTTCGAACCAAAGCATACAATTCTTTATCATAGATTGGATAGTTCAAACTAGGTCCTGATAACTTCTCACTAAAATATGCAACTGGTTTACCTTCTGGAATAAGCACACCTCCAATCCCAATCCCACTTGCATCACATTCAAGCTCAAAAACCTTACCAAAGTCAGGGAGTTGGAGTAGTGGTGCATGAGTTAACTTCTCTTTAAGCAAATTGAAGGTGTCTTCATGTGCTTGTCCCCATCGAAAAGGAACACCTTTCTTTGTAAACTCATTCATGGGTGTGGCAATGGTGCTGAAATCTCGCACAAAGCGGCGGTAGAATCCAGCTAGCCCAAGAAAGCTCCGCACCTGTGTAACCGATGTAGGAATCGCCAACTCTTGATCGCTTCTATCTTGGTCTCATCAACTTCAATTCCCTATGGAGTCACAACATAAACAAGAAAAGAAAATCGCTCCATGCAAAAAGTGCACTTCGCGAGGTTACCGAACAAATCTGCATCTCTCAAAACATTAAAAACAACATGTAAATGCTCCTTATGTTTATCTAAAGACTTGCTGTAAATAAGTATATCATCAAAGTAAACCACCACAAATCTACAAATGAAAGTGCGTAAAACTTCATTCATGAGTCGCATAAAAGTACTAGGAGCATTAGTCAAACCAAAATGCATTACTAACCACTCATACAAACCAAATTTAGTTTTAAACGCGATCTTCCATTCATCACCCAATTTCATTCTAATTTGGTGGTATCCACTACGCAACTCTACTTTAGAGAACACAACAGAGCCACTTAATTCATCAAGCATACCATCTAACCTAGGAATAGGATGACGATATCTAATAGTTATGTTGTTAATGGCTCTACAATCCACACACATGCGCCATGACCCATCTTTCTTAGGCACCAAAATAATAGGAATAGCACAAGGACTAAGACTCTCAGGTACATACCCTTTTTCAAGCAAGTCTTGAACTTGACGCTGAATTTCCTTAGTCTCTTCGGGATTGGTCCTGTACGGCGCACGGTTTGGCAACGCAGCTCCCGGGATCAAATCAATTTGGTGCTCAATTCCTCTCATAGGTGGCAGCCCCGGGGGTATCTCACTTGGAAATACATCAGCAGACTCCTGCAAAAGGTTAGTAATAGCACGTGGCAAAGAAGGCGGCAAGTCCTCAAGTGTAAAGAAAGTTTCCTTGCAAACCAAAGCATAGCAAATAGATTCAGTAACATTTAACTTAGAAATCTCAGACTTAGTAGCTAACATGGAAGCTCCTTTCAACTTAAGTGTGTCTTTCCTAGCTGGTGGATCTTTTTTCTCCTTTCTAGGTGGAAACATATCTTTAGCTACTTGCTGATTTTTAGATAGATTTATTTACAGCACGCGCTATATCGTCCTTCAAAATTTCAGCAGGGGTCATTGGTAGCAACTCAATCTTTTTTCCATTATGTGTGAAAGTGTATGTGTTAGTTCTTCCACAGTGCAGCACATCTCTATCATATTCCCAAGGTCTACCCAAAAGCAAAGAACATTCTTGCATAGGCACAACATCAAAATTTGCACTATCATGGTAAGGCCAAGGATGTGGTTATGTAGGCAAACCTAGCTTGTCAACCAAATCTGAACTAGCAATATTGCTACAACTGCCGCTATCAATGACAACACGGCATGCTCTATTGTGAACCACGAATCTTGATTGGAATAAATTGTGGCGCTGATTTTGCTCCGCCTTCTCCATTTGAGCACTTAGCACCCGTTGTGCTACAATGCTCAGGTACTTGCTTGTATCTTCTGCACCTATGTGCTCCACGTCCTCATCGCACTCGTCTTCATCACCTACATTGTTAGTGCCATGTGCTAATTCATCATCAACATCACTAGCACTAGTGTACTCACCATCATTTGTAGCAATGAGAACTCTCTGATTTGGGCAATCATGTTGCACGTGGCCCATCCCTTTGCACTTGAAGCATTGGATATCCCTCGTTCTTTCCGTAGAAGCAACCGATGATGCACTTTTTGTGGGTGCCTGTACGCGAGCAGATTTACTCACCTCGTTAGCTCGTGAAGATGGCGCTGCTGGTGCCCTATTGGTGGAAGGTGTAGAACTCCGAATAGGGACACTTTTGCCTTGCCCAATGGATGGCCTCGATGTAGACGTGCTTCCCCAATTGTTCCTTCTCAATGGCTGCCTTCCCTGCAATTCCTGTTCAACTAAAATAGCTAGATGGAACAATCAGTTAAGAGAATTGTATTCTTTGTATTGAATAATGTCCTGAATTTCACGTCTCAACCCCCCATAAAATCGAGCCATCTTATCCTCCTCTACCTCACAACGCAACATTCCTATTTGTAGCTCCTGAAAGTAATCTTCTACAGATTTTTCTCCTTGGTCTAAGCGTTACAACTTATTTCTCAAATCACGTTTGAAGGATGGAGGAATATACCTACTCCGCATAGCTCGCTTCAACCTTTCCCATGTGTTAGGTTCTAGGCCAGTTTTAACAAGTTCATTCCACCAGATAATAGCAATGTCCTTAAACTCACTAGTTGCTTGCCTAACCCTATGAATTTCAGGAACTAAATGGGAATTAAATTTCTTCTCTATGGTCATCTCCCAATCCAAATAGGCTTCAGGGTCATATTTTCCAGAAAATGAAGGCAAGGTAAATTTAATTTTAGGAAAGGAATCATCGTTACCTCGCCCTTGGTGGCGGTTACCTCCTATACCTTGTCGATTGAATCGCAGCCATTGTCGTAGGCGCTCGTCACAAAGTGCATCACTATTGTCGGCTTCCTCTTCTTCATTATCTCCGCCATCATCAACAAGTGGTGGTGTTGGGTGACGGTTTGCTGCCAATTGCTCGATGCTGTTAGTGAGGGTGGCAATGCTCCCCACCATAGCCTGGAGGTCTTCCCGCATAGCATTCAAGGCAGCTACATTTTCCTCAATCTTCTGATCTAGCTTAACGATCTCCCCTTTTGAAGCACAATTAGTGAAATCATTCACCTCACCTGCCATGGTTAGTAGAAAATAGGAAACAAACAGCACAAAAGTATTATCCCTATCAACTACTACTATGCAAGGATAGTGGACACTCGCAAATGGAAGCACCTTACCGAGCTCTTACAAGGTTCTGAGACTAGCGAGCAAAGGATGGTACAACCGGTGGCTGGTTCGTGATACCTTGAGGGCGTGATCCAGCGATTGCAAAGGTCGAGACCGTGCTGACCAGAAGTATATATGTGGAGCTTGGGAGGCCAAAATATGTTAGTAGCACACAATTCAATAACAGATAGTAATGCTGAATAAATATCCAAAGCACTTGTCCTAGTTGCTGGCCTAAACGCGTTCAAAACCAGATGTGATAACACAAGGGAGACAAGCAAGTATGAAAGGACAGTAGCAAGGAAATAAGGGCAAGGCAAAACACAGCACAAAACAACACAGCTGGCGCCCTGGTGTGTCCTATGTGCTGGTTTCTTCTTGACTGATGGCTCCATAAGTTGCTCGACAAAGATCCCTGTCGAGACCGCTTCTCGCTTGGATCCCATGTTTGCTAATTCATCTGCAGTGTCATTGTATTGTCATAGGACGTGTGTTATCTCCAGCCCGTCGAACTTGTTTTCCAGCTTGTGGACCTCCTAACAGTATGCCGCCATGGTGTCGTCGAGACATGTCCAGTCATTCATAACATGGCTTACCACGAGTTGAGAGTCCCCACGCACAACCAGTCGACGAATACCGAGTGATATGGCGATGCGGAGCCTGTGGATAAGTGCCTCGTACTCGGTGATGTTGTGGGAAGCCGGGAAGTGGATTTGTAGAGCGTACTTGAGTTTTTCGCTGATGGGGGATGTTAGTACGACGTCCGCCCCGGTGCCGCCGATCCGTAGAGAACTGTCAAAGTACATTGTCCAATACTCTAGCTTCGCTTTTGATGAGGCATTTGAACCTCTGTCCACTCGGCCATGAAGTCGGCTAGAGCTTGTGATTTGATTGTTGTCCGTGGCTGAAAGGTGATGTCGAACGCCATTAACTTGAGTGCCCATTTAGCGATTCGGCCGGTGGCCTCGTGATTATGAAGGACGTCCCCGAGTGGATACGATGTGACCACCGTGACTTGATGTGCTTGGAAATAATGCACCAGCTTCCGGACAGTGATGAGTAGGCTGTACAGCAGCTTCTGGACCTACGGATATCTCATCTTCGAGTCGGCAAGGACCTCGCCGACAAAGTAGACTAGTCGTTGAACTTTTTGGATATGACCCTGTTCAGATCGCTCAACCACCAACACCGTGCTGACTACCTGAGTAGTTGCCGCCAGATATAGCATTAGCAGTTCTTGGGGCTTGGGGACGCCAACACGGGAGGTGATGTGAGAAATTGTTTGAAGTCTTCGAAGGCTTGCTGGGCTACGGGGGTTCATTGAAAATTGTCTGTTTTCTTCAGTAGCTTGAAAAAGAGCATGCCCCATTCACCTAGTCGGGAAATAAACCAGCTGAGTGCCGCCATGCAGCCTGTTAGCTTTTGGATGTCCTTCTGGTTAGTCGGGGGTGCCATGTTCATGATTGCGTTGACTTTCTCCGGGTTGGCCTCGATGCCGCGATGCGAGATGATGAAGCCGAGTAACTTGCCGGATGGCACACCGAAGGCGCACTTTTTCGGATTCAACTTCATCTTGAATCTTCGAAGATTTTGGAAGGTTTCTTCCAGATCAGCGATGAAGTCTTCTTTGGACTTGGTCTTGATCACCACATCATCGACGTCGGCTTCCACGTTGCGCCCGATCTGAGTGTGCAAACACCACTGAATTGCGCGTTGATACGTTGCTCTAGCGTTTTTCACACCAAACGGCATAGTGATGTAGCAGTACGCTCCAAACGGCGTGCTGAAAGACGTCTTTAAACAGTCCTCCTCCTTCAAGCTGATTTGATGGTATCCCGAGTAGCAGTCGAGAAAACTGAGAAGTTCGCACCTTTTTGTTGAATCCACCACCTGATCTATTCTTGGTAGACCAAATGGATCCTTGGGGCACGCCTTGTTGAGATCGGTGTAGTCTACGCACATGTGTCATTTACCATTTTTCTTTCGGACCAGAACTAGGTTTGCCAGCCAATCCGGGTGATAGACCTCTTTGATGAACCCGGCTACGAGAAGCTTGGTTATCTCCTCCCGAATAGCATCTTTGCAGTCTTGAGCGAAGCGCCGCAGTCGTTGCTTGACTGGTTTGGTATCTTTCTTCACGTTGAGGGCGTGCTCGATCACCTCCCTTGGTACGCCTAGCATGTCGGACAGTTTCCACGCAAAGATATCCTTGTTGGCTTAGAGGAAGGTGACGAGTGCGTCTACCTATTTGAGGTCGAGTCTGGTCCCGACTAGAGCAGTCTTGGAGGGGTCAGAAGGGTCTAGGGGGATCTTCTTCGTGTCAGAGTCCACTGAAATTCCCGACTTCACTGCTTTTTCGGCTGGAACTTGGTCATCCTCGACTTCAATTGTGATGGCCTGCCGAATGCTGTTGCGTTTGACTGCCGTCCCTTGAGATTGAGCCAACTCGCAGCTCTCCTTGTCGCAGGTGAAGGCTTGCTTGACGTCGTTGTGGAGGGAGAGGACTCCTGCTGGCCTAGGCATCTTGAGCACCATGTATGTATAGTGCGGTACCGCCAGGAATTTGGTGAGTGCCGGAAGTCGTCCGAGGTTATCGCATGATACGCAGTCTCGAAGTCGTGACCTCAAAGCAGATATTTTCTGTGCGGAAGTTAGTCAAGCATGTGCGAAGGTGACCGGCAAGGTTTTACTACCCGAGTGGTGTTGAAGACAGGCATAGGGATTATCTCGTGGAAGGCGCCGTACTGGCCGCAGATTCTGAATGAGGGAATCTGTGCATCTCGTTCGGCAGTGTCTTTGGTGAAGAGGATGTTGAGCGCGCTGCCGTCCATCTGTGAGAACCTTCTTCAACTTGATACTCTTGACGATCGGGTTCCAGGACGAGTGGGTGACGAGAGTAGCGTCCCGGGTGTGAAACCGATTTCTGGATGATCTGGGCACGGGGTGAATGTGATGGACGTCTGTCTGACCAGCGCAAATATTGGGGGGCGGTTTGCTGTAGAGATTGCGTTGATGTTGAGCGTGGGCCATTAGCTTCTACTTCCGTTTGGACTCATAACGCAGACGGCCCTTCGATGATGTGGGTTGAGCTCGGCTAGGGGAATCTTGAAAATGCGTCTCGGCCAGGTCGAGACTGATCTGGCTTGTCTTTGCTCTTGTTAGTGCCAGATGATGAAGCCTGCTCGGAGGCAAACTTCTTTAGCATGAAGCAGTCTTTGGCGTGTGCTTGCCTTTGGAGGGTGGGAGGAGGGCATGGCCCATTCATGACTTTCTGGTAGGTCGTTGTTCCGTTGGGACCGCGAACGAGCTCGCTCCATGTTGGCCACCTCATTGTCCGACTTCTGCTTGCGGTTGCCGGACTTGTTCTATGATGGCTCGTTGTTGGCTTTCGCCTTCTAGTCCTTCTGTCGTGACTCTTTCTTCTCGTCGAGGGCCTCTGCAACCGGCTTGCAGCTGAGTCAGCATGATTTTGCCATATCGAAGAGAGACGCCCGGACAGAGGCTGTGGCTTCCCAGTGAACTTCGGCGATGAACGGGACGTGCCTTGTACTTCCCTTGTGGAAGGCGGGCGATGATGGCCTCATCCTTGATCATTGCTGGATCTGGTTGCGTTTTTGCTCGGAGACAAGCCTCTTGATAAAGTTTGTGCAGGACTCGTTCTTTCTTCTGGTGCAGCTGATATAGATCGTGCTGTGGAAGACGGGCCTTCGTAGGTCCCTTGAAAGTGTTAGGGCGATGAACCGCCTCCAATGAGTTCTCCCCAGGAACCGATGTCGACCGCCTCGGGCAGGGAGCCCTGTAGCCATGTCCTTCACTATGCCGGCCAGGGCGACCGGGAGAGGGTAGTTAGCCATGGCTTGTGTAGTCACCTCCGGCGGCTCGGGATCGCCAGAGTGTATATCGATGAGCCAGGACTCGGGGGTTAGTCTTGTGCTGTCGTACGCGTATTTATATGATCCCTGTTGAGGCTTGAAGCCCAACGGCCAGTTGACATCTTGTAGATCCTGCCGTGAAGGTTGGTACAGCCTTCATCGCACTGCGTCAACCACTTGAGGAGTGCAAGCAATCCTGCAATATACTACTTGGGCATCTGTGGACATGCCTGGCCAGTCCAAACATAAGTGGAAAGGCTTGCGGACGAAGGATTCCTCTGGCTAATTGTGGTTTACTGACGCTGAAGTACTCATGCCGTGGACATGCGATGGATGCTAATGTTTATAGACTGCGCTGGTGAGGTCGGTTTACGCAGATTATTTGGGTGGTAAGGCCACAGATATGAGTTTTCGTCGATAGGCACACTCTATTGGGCCGCTCACTTGGCTGGTGTTAATCAGCAGTGTCAGGTGCTATTCACAGAAACCGGTTAAATAACAGATATGGGCTTATGCTAAGGCCTACAACCGGGTGTACACAATTTGGGTATCTGCATTATTTATAGGTTAGTTGAGGATATATCCTTAAGAGGGATGCGTAGCTGGTGTCCATTCAAATTAGGATGGCAGATGTCGTCTCAAGTACAGCCTGACCATTGTATTGGGTTAAAATCCATAAAGTGGTCACTGCGGCTTAGCATGGGTGCCATGGGCCGCGGCGGGTACCTCATGGGACAAGGCATATGAGCCACTCGGATAGAGGATGGGGCTAGTGCGCTTGTAATTAGAGATATTGGTAACCCTCGGCAGACCTTGCGCGTTGTACAATAAGGCATATGGTAGTCTAAGCGCGGGTACATTATTTCTCTAAGGGAGATCTCGCTAGGTTGGTAATCGCGAGCGGGGGACTCCCTACCGTTGTACCTTCCCCAGGTATAATAAGGGGAGGCATGGGGGGGGGCGCCCCATGAGGGCAGGTGAGTTTTGGGGTTCACCAGATCACCAAGCATTCCTCAAGAGGAATACACCGACAACTAGAGACGTAGGGTAGTTAACCTGCACATTGAGGGCCTGACCAGTATAAAATCTTTCTGTGTTCCTTTGCAATCCACGCGAGTTTCCATTTGGGCCTGGAGTACCCCCATATATTTATTGCCGGTGTAAACATCGGACAGTTGGCAGCGGCCAGGTAGGGCTTCGGGCGATCTAACGATCTACAAGCTCGAATGGATCCACAACCGGAGTCGAGTGGTGGCAAACTCTCGCTGCGCAGAGATAGACAATTGCATTCGGTGAAGCCTTGACTTCGGTCGCGACGTAGATCGGGCAAGTCTCACTTGGCGCGACACAGACCCGAATCAGAGCCGGCCGGAGGAACGCAGCCAGACTCCGACGCCGTCGGGCCTCACGATGCTAGCATACAATCTTTTCAGCGACATGGCTGCGGCGATCTCTCAATACGGCCCGAGTCCAGGGCCAAATCTTTCTTTCGGTGTTCGATACTCGGACTCGGTTTTGAGCCGGCCGAGATCGGGCCAAAAGGAAGAGATCGTCAAAATTCACGTTTGGACTTGCGTGCCGCGGATTATCTAAAGTCTACCTCCGACGGCGGCAACCCGAGTGCCTCTGGAGTTTCGGAGCGTCGGATAGCGGGCCGCAGCCGCTCGAGATCGGATTAGGAGGTCGGAGTAGTGAATGACCGCCTCAATATTGCTGACTATGGACTCTCAGTCGACTGCTGACTCTAAAACGGACAGAGTTTTTCGGCAAGCATCTCCCCGCCACGAGAAATTTCATGGCATCCAAAGGCTCTACTGCCTTCTCAGGAATCAGACAGACTACGCGAGGCAGCAAGAGGAGAAAGCGTGCCGACTGCGGAAGCAAAGGAGGGAGAAGCAAGATGCCTACAACGCCAGGACGATATCTACAGCAGGGCTAGGCCGAACGGGCGAGCAGCAACAAACCTCCAAAAAAAGTCGGTGACCCACGACGCTTCATCACGCCAACAGAACGTCGTGCACCGCACCCTACTTGGACACGGTCCCAACTTGGGTCTGATGGCACCAGGACACTGACGAGCAAGGTGAAAAGCCGATGCTTAACCGTCTGCTGTTGCAATGTCAGCAGCACCGAACAGTCGGGCGTACCCTCATTGCCCGACACAACCGGTCGGCATCCCCAACGGCAGTCCCTCGTCGCACTTGCAAAGCGACGTCCGAGCGGACCCGGCCCTAGTCG
>RYFJ01004320.1:0-74513 GCA_003991445.1 Oryza meyeriana var. granulata
TTCTGTATAGAAAATAAGTTTCACAAAATAATATGAAGCAAAAATAACTTATTTTGTGCTTAAGACTTGAAATATTTCTATAAAAACCATATTAATCCTTTTGAGGTGAACCAAATTTCGTATGGATTCACAAAATGTCTCTTTATTTTGTAAAAATAAAAAAGTGAGAATTCTGGTAGAGTTTTCTCTAAAATAGAAAATATGTTATATAACTCTTTATAACTAGAAGTTTATAAAATTTCTGGAAATTATCCTAATTGCTTTAAAAAATATGAAAACACTTTGTTTTAACTCAATAAAAACTGCAACCGTTACTGTGGAAAATTTTTATTGGAAAAACTACCCTTCCCAAAATAGGCCTAAGTAATTTCTAAATCCTTTCTTTCGAAATAAACTTATAAAAATTCACAACTAAATCATTTTAAATCAAATTTGCAGTAACCAATTTGTTGGAACAGTAATGTGATATTTTATATAAAAATACATGCCTTCTTAAAATCTTAATAGAAAATGTCAGTCAAAGTAATAACTTAAGGCTTAACAATCTAAATAAGTAACAAAAAACTCCCATTTTCACTCCTTGCGTGTATTTTTGATCCCCAATCCGGGATGCAAATGACTTGTTCTTTCTCAAAATCTGTTTAAGACAGCCTACCTACTGTATTTAATCTCAGATTTATTGATTATTTTGCTCGCATTAAGGCATATGTTAATTGATTCTTATTTTGCATTATTCGTCTTTATCGGTTAGATTCAGGACAATTCGGAGTACGTGGGAGAAAGCCAGAAATTTGAGTCGTGAACCATCGCAGCGCAAGGCAAACATCTATGCAAGCATCTAAGCATATTTGAACCTATGTCTTCATAAATTATTGTTTGCTTGAAAAACAATATCTATATCATGTTCGGGGTTATTTAAAATGGAAAAACGGTAGTCAATAATTGCCCAATGTATGGCATTACATTTTGATTGTTGATTCCATGTTTTTACCTTTCACCCCTGTTAAGACTTGGATGACTTTTTATTTACGAATGCTAGCCCATGCTATTTCTAGACTGAAAAAAAATCCGTAGATGGAGCTATCGTTTAAAACAGTTTAATACGAAATGATGGGTTAAAATTCTGAAAAAATAACTTTTCTTAATTTATAATTGAGGAATATTTGACTTGGACGTGATAAAGGGCGATGAAGTGGATGTGTTTGCCCATGCACGTACTCCGTCTGGGTCGTTAAGGACGAAACATGTTGAATCTATGGTGTCCAGCAGAGTCGCTGCGGCCACAACCGTTCTGTTGTTGGCATGACAAAGACGTCATGGGTCGCCTGATTTGTTTGAGGATACTGTTGCTGAGCGATTCGCCCCAGACTGGCGCAGCTCGTCGATTGCGGGCTTCGCGATTGGCCTCCTCTTGTGGTAACCGAGCGCGCCTCCCTCTTGTTTCTCCTTCTTGTAGTGCGGCGACCCTCGGAAGGTGGAGTTGAAAGCCATGAAATCTCGCGGTGAGAGGGGAAGCTTGCCGAATTTAAGTCTGAGCTAGCGCTCGAACTGCTTGTCCGACTTGTATCAGACCTCCGAATAGTTTATCGAGGTTGAGGACGACTCGCGATTCTCTAGATCCAATCTTGAAAACGTGCGCTTGGCCGGTCAAACTGAATCGTGGAGACGGGTCTACTGCGTAGGGTAAAGTATGCGAGCGGCGCTGAATTGTGGTGAGATTGACGACCTCTCTGCTTCTCGGCCCAACTCGGGCTGGCCTCAAAGGCCTAGCGCAAGCGGACGCCAAAGGAGAGGGTTCCCGATGTTCGGGACGAGTGAAGGACTTGCCGAGGGAAGTCGCTGAAAGGAGACGGACCGTGTAATGCATGCCGAACTGGCCACAACGTCGGTGGTAAGATTGGATCTTGCTTTCAGCCAGGTGAGATTGCGAATGATCGGCGGTGAAAAGTCTAAGCTTCCGAAGGGTAATTGCCTCTCCGGGAAGGAACCTTGGTTTGCTTTGACTCCATTGAATTGATCCATCCGAATCTTCAGATGAGGCTAAGGAATTCGCCAAGAGGACCCCTACCTATGGCGCGCCCAACTGTCGATGTTTTTACTACCCAAACAGGCAATAAACTATGGGCTACTCGGCGAGTGAATTCGGTGGACTGCAGAAATAGGAACACAAAAAAATTATACGCTAACTTTGATTCTAGCCCTCAAGATGAGGGTAATTACCCTACCCCCCCCGTCCAGTTGAGAACGGTTTTATTCCTCAAAGGTGTATGCGTAGATAATCGATGATCTCGTTCCCCTTGAGGGGCGCCCTGCCTCCCTTTATATTACTAGGCACGAGAACCGTTACATGATAAGGATGTCCATCTGGCCGATCCCAGTCGCATACGACCAAGGGATTCTCTTAGAGAGAGAGTAGAAATCCTATCCGACTAAGACTTATGTTTCCTTACTATACAAAGGCATAGCCTGCCGGATACTGTCTTATCTCTAATACATGGTCTGGCCATCCTCTATCCGAGTGGCCCATGTGCTGGTAATGAGTACCCGGGCCCATGGCCTCCCCACAATTTCCATCGACGCTGACATAATCTCGTTTTTCCTTTAACCGAGTCCGATACGAATCGTACCAAATTTTGGTGTCAACACATGCCCTCCCAATTCCTTTGCGTCTCCTAAGGCGCCGAATAAACCCTCGGCGGTTTTCGGCATCAACCACGTTTTTTATGGCGCTTCTCTGGCATGGTTTTTTGGCACCACCTGGTGGACACAAGAACTTTGACATGGCTGGAAAGGAGGTCAGCACAAACAACGTGATTCCAGTCATAATGGAAGACTTTGACCGAAGAACAAAAGACAACAAGTGGAGCAGAACATTGCTGAATTTCAGAAGCTTTGTCTAGAATCCTTCGGTATGACAGATCAAGGGCCGATTCAAAAGTCCCAATTTCCAAAGCCTGTTCTGATTGATGAATCGAGCCATACATCGCCTGCAAGTTCATAGAAGCCACTTCAAGAGCTGATTAATGAAGCAGTTCACCATGCATTGATCAATCAATCTGGGATATTGGTGAACACATTACAGAGCTTGATCATGAAGGCGGTGGAGCCGATTCAACTGGCTGGGGGGCAACAAGATGGAATTCCTCAAGGATACCGTCAAACTGCGTACTATGGGGGGCATCGACAGAGTTATCCAGGAGCTGTCCCTGAGTACAACTATCAGAGAGAATATCAGAAGCAGAATCGGCTACCAATTCCACCTCTGCATTATCACATCGAAGAACCAAGGGAAGAAGATTTGACAGCAAGAATCACAAAGGTGGTAAGAGAACAATTCGGTCTAAAACCGAAGAAGGAAACATTTATGTATTGGCACCCATATCCAGATTGGTTTGATACAGTTCCATTGCCGTGCCGATACAGAGTACCAGACTTCTCCAAATTCTCAGGGCAAGATGATGTATCTACAGTTGAGCATATCAGCCGATTCTTGGCACAGTGTGGAGAGGCATTGGCTGAGGAAGATTTGAGAGTTAGATTTTTCCCGTTATCATTGTCCGGATCGGCCTTCACATGGTTTTCTTCGCTGCCACCGAACTCAGTTTGGGGTTGGGCCGATTTGGAAAAGCAATTCCACAAATATTTCTTTACTGGGATTCAGGAGATGAGTTTAATAGATTTAACATCGGTAATACAGAAGCCGGATGAATCAGTCGTAGAATATATCCAGCGATTTCGTAGTGTTAGAAGCCGATGTTATAGTTTAAGTCTGGATGATGCACAGCTAGCCAAGTTAGCATTCCAAGGTTTGTTGGCTCCGATCAAGGAAAGATTTTCATCAGAAGACTTTGAGAGCCTAGCACACTTAGTACAGAAGGTATCGGCTCATGAAAGCCGATTTCAAGAGGCCATGGAAGAATTGCTGAAGCCCAAACAGAAGAATTTTGAAGTTTGATAACAAACTCCGAAATTGGGGGGCATGTGTTGACACCAAAATTTGGTACGATTCGTATCAGACTCGGTTAAGGAAAGAGATTATGTCAGTCAATGGAAATTAATCCAGAAGATGCCGAGTATAGGAAGGAATCGTGAAGACCAAGGCATGGCAGTTAATATTTTATCTATAAATTAGGTAGCTGTAATAATTTTTAGGAAACCTAATCTCGTGTCCAATCAGGGCTTGTTGTTTTTCCTTTTATAGATAGAAAACTCCTGTTTCGTGTCCGATCAGGACTGTATCAACTCGGGGTATAAATATGTATGCCAAGGTACCTTGTAAACTATCTAATCGATCAATACAACTTCGGCGCATCGCCACCCTTTCCGACGGGTTCTTGCTTCTCGAGCCGGGCTGCATCGGTTAGGTCTGAACTCCTGCAAGAGGGTAAGACTCGTCACCCCTTACCACGGTGTACCTATTCTGTCTACGGTTGCATCAGTTAAGTTTGATCTCTTAGTCCGAGTAGATATACCACATCACGCGTGCATAGTTTTTATCGGCTTACCGGGGGTAGTTTATCATCAGTTTGTGCTGTATCGGTTGGGTCCGACCTACTAAACTGCTAGCGATAAATTGTTCCTGTTAGGTTGATAGATTCTATGCAAGCGTCTTATCGGGATGTATAGCCGATAAGTTGTCGTACATCACAGTTGCATTAGATCTATCGGCTCATCGAGGTTCTTTTATTATTATTAATCTATGCTGCATCAATTGAGTTTGACCTACTAGATTGATAATAATAGATTTATCCTTGTTAAGCCGATGGATGTTTAGGCGATGTTTTATCGGAGTGCTTAGCCGATAAGTTATCTTTCTACTAGATAAAGCCGACTGCATTGTCTATTGATTATTATTCTGCATATCTACTCTTTCATCGCCTTCTAGCCGATGTCCAAGTGTTTTCTCGGCAGTCGGCTGGCTTATTATTTGCTTATATTATCATCGATTCTATCATCGGCTTCTTAGCCGATGCGCAAGTGCTGTTGGTAGTCGGACACAAGGAAGGACTCGGGCGCGGGCACGAGCAAGGACCCAGGAGCGGGCACGAGCGAGGACCCGGGCGGGAGCACGGATGAGGACCCGGGCGCGGGCACAAGCGAGGGCCCGGGCACGGGCGCAGGCAGTACCTTAGGTTTATGGCCAATGCTCAAGCATTCCTTCGGCAATCGGCTGGTAGGATTCTTATCGGCCGATTGGATCACTGAGCTAATATTTTCTATCTTCTTGTCAATTGTGGGGTTAAATTGACTGGCACGCCTACAAACGTCAACATCTTAGGACCTGCACTGGAGTTAAGCAAATCTCCTAGGCCTTCGCGTGTCTATAGGCGCCGAACCAGGTCGTCGGCCCCCGGCGGTTTTCGGCGTCAACAACTGGGCAGGGCTCGGCCGCCCAACTCCGCCTCCCGACCTTGGCCGCCTCTCCCGACTCGGCTAGAGCATCGATGTACCGTTGAACTCAATGCTTTAATTCCTAAAATAATAAATATTTATAATAAATTAGAGAAATATATATGTTCTATTTGTCTGTACGAACAGTTTGAGAGGTTTCTTGTTCCGAGAAATATTTGTTTCCGTATTCGTGTCCGATTCTATTCGAACCGTATTTGTATTCGAAATAATTCGTATTTGTTTCCGTATCCGAGTTATACGTATCCATTTCTGTATCCGACTAAAAATATGAAAATGAATATGGTACGAGCATTATCTGTGGGCACCCCGGAAGTGCATTATGAAGAGTAACTATTACAGCAACGCGAACTATCTAGATGGATGGGGTCTCGAATAAAAGCCAAATAAGTACGGTAACCATCCATCCTCATCGCAGACTTGCCATAATCTTTACCCACTCACAATACAAATCCAAAATGCCGAGAAGTGTACAAAAGAGATAATCATAAGGATAGCTTGCCAGTCCTCCCCGTCATACGCCCGTCAAACCACTCGATGGTGGCGACCAAACACGATACGTACCCCAGAGGACTCGAACCACAATAGCTATCCTCCAACCATCTCAATTATACACAACTCATACTCATGTTCAGCTAGTCCCCAGGAAAGCGACTAGCCTCACACTTTCATCGCAAGCAATTGATAAACATCACAAGTACTCTAAAAATGGATAGACGAGCAGCAGAGTTACAATTATTACCTAGAGGGTTCACACCCTAATTCATCACCAAGTGACACAAAAGATTTGCAGCGGAATATAAACACAAAAGATAAGAACCAGTGGTGCCAAACCCATGCACAGGGCAACCGACTGGGGATAGAGCTCAACTTCGACTACATATTATCCTCACCACCCTCGGCGGGATAATAGTAGAGCACACCATCTTCGTCGATATCCTCACCTGAAAAATGAAACGTGAGTACGAATGGTACTCGCAAGACTTACACAATATTCATAGTACAAAGGAGAAATGCTGGTCTCTACATCAAGGAAAAAGGCTATGTTGATTTGGTTTTGCATAAAGCTAATTTTATTGAGCAAGTAATACTTGAAACTATAAGCAGTTTGCAAAGTAACACAATCTGAAAGTTTTGGACAGCAAGTATATAGTTCTGAAATAGAAGTGAAAATGAGCATAATCCCATGCTCTAATATCATCCATGACACCATTGCCCAAACAATTATGCTACACAAGCATATCATCTTTTATGACTAAACTAAGTCATATTTAATAATAAAGTCTTCATATAAAAACCATTCATTATTTAACATCAAAATCCTTTATATAAACCCATCCATCCATGACTATCCTAAGTCATGATATAGTCACATAATCCCGTAACTATATCTCCCAAGTTTGTCGCTAACATACATTGACTAACACATCAAGCGGTCGTCCTGTAACCGTGGACACGGCTATTTGAATAGTTCTTACTCTGATCAGAGGTGTACATCTTTACCCACACGATGTGATAGAAGCCCAATGGCTACACTCTAGTTTGATACGTACATATCTGTACCCACACTCTACACATTGAGTGCGGACTAGTGGTCACAACAAAACCTTTCGCACGCTTAGCCCCAACCACCTAAACCACGTCTGGGCCCCGACGACTTAGTCGTGCGTGTGATGACTAAGGCGGGCTCACTGTCGTGGGAGGCACCTCCGGCCACAGCCAGGCGCGCTCGAGGTCCTCCAACGGAAATCCCTCCTCACGGACTGACGGACGGCGTAGATGCCACAGCCTCCCGTGCTACTGAGTTAAGCCGTCCCACTCCCGGCGTGTGGAAGTACGTAGGTGCTTGAATAGATGTCAACATGTTCGGTCCTTTACGACCCAGACGGAGCTACGTGCATGGGGAAACACCATCCCTTCATCGCCCTATCATCCGTCCAAGTCAAAACAATTTTCAATTATTATTCAGAGGTTATTTCTTTTCAGATTTGAACCCATTATTCGCTTTAAACTAGTTTTGAACCGATAGCTCCATCTATCGGATTTTTCTAAGTCTAGATTTAAGCATGGCTAAGCATTCGGTAAAATAAAAGTATCCCAAATTCCTTAACCAAGGGTGACAATGTATACACATGGCATCAATAACCAAGAAATGGAAATGCATACAATTGGGTAATATTGACTCTACCCGTTTTCCCATTTTAAATAGACTGAAGCATGCATATAGATATTGTTTTCACAAACAAATCAATTTATTGAAAACATAGGTTCAATATGCTTAGACGCTTGCCTTGCTGCAGCGATAAGTCACACTCAGGCTCTGGGTTAATCTCCACATACTCCGTATCCTCAGAATCTATCGATAAGAAGCAATATGCAAATAAGAAGCAATAAACATGTCGATGCAACATGATTAATTAATTATGAGATAAATACAGTAGGTATGGCATGTCCTAAAAAGATTTTAGGAGAAAGAACCAAGTCATTTGCATCCCCGGATTGGGAGATACAAAAATGACAAGGTAGAAGGGCTGAAAACGGCAAAAGCCGAAACTATAGGAAAACTCTAAGTGGAAAATAAGTGCTTGCCTTCTCTGGTAGGATTTTATAAGTGTGAGCATTTTTATGTGAAAATACATATCTTCCTGGTTCCGACAAAATTTGGTTTACTGAAATCCGATTTAAAATGATTTAGATATGAATTTTACAAGTTTAACAAAAAAGAAAGGTTAGAAAATTACTTAGGCCTATTTGGGAGGTATTTTTTTATCAAGTACAACTTTTCCACAGTAAGGTTACAATTTTCTGAGTTTAACAGGAAGTGGTTCACATTTTTACCAAATAAGGATGAATTTTATCGGAATATTTCAAGTTATTAAGCCCAAAATAAGTCAATTTTGCTTCATATTATTTTATGGATATTTTCTGTACAGAAGTTGTCCTATTTTATTTTACAGTAATAAAGTTCACAAATTTACAGAGCTAACAAAATTGGTTTCACTCAATAATGAGTTAAAATGACCAAGATATGAATTTACAAAGTTTAAACATTTTCATTTCTTTTCTTATTTCTCTCTTTTCTGATTCCCTTGCAGCCCGGCCCGTAGGCCAGCGGGCAAAGCAGAGCAGGGCGCGGCGCGAGGCGCGGGCACGAGGGCACGGGCGCGAGGGCACGGGCGCATGTATCGGACCGTCCGTTCCCGGAGTGTATGGTCCGGCCTGGCGGCGAACAGAGAAGGGCGCAGGCAGACAGAGCCGGCGGGCTTCTCGGCGGCGGCGACGGCGATGGCGGCGTCGGCTATGGTCGGGTCCAAAACAGAAAAGGTAGAGGAGTTCATGGCGGAGCTAAGGGTGGTCTTCTTGACACCTCGGGTGACCGGAATCTCGCCGGCGGCGAGCTCCAGCGGCGGAGTGTTTCGGGTCGACGATGCGTATCCTATTTTGGACTTGATCTGGCTGTGTACATGCATGCGGGAGTTACTGCTTGGTGCCAGGATGCTCACCGAGGCTCGTGCTGGTCTGGGCGAAGTTGGAACGACAATGGCGATGGCGCAAATTGTCCGGCGGCGGCGGAAAGCTTCGGGATCGCGTTGGCAGCTCGCTCCCCTTGATCTGAGACCAAGGTAAGGCATCTATGATGTTAGGGACCTCCTAGGGGTGGTGAGAGAGCGAGGAAACGGCCTGAGACCTACCAGAGAGAACAAATCGACGACGGCGGTGACTTGACCGGAGAGGAAGAAGATGGCTTCGATCTCAAGCTTCACTGCATCATCTCCCCATTTCTTCTGTCAGTTATCTTTTGGAAGTAGGGCGACGACGCTGGCGAGCTGGCTCGGTCAGACTTGCTCCGAGGCGGCCGGAATGGCCGTGATGTCCCGGCGGCGGCGCTGTAGAGCAGAGGGCGAAGCACGGCGTCTCGACCGGCGGTCCTAGGGCAGCCAAGAACAAAAATGGAACGGTTAGAAGGTATAGATCATGTTCCCGAAGCTTAGAAAGGGTGGAGCTCACTGGAGCAACCTCGAGCTCAACCGAAAACCTTCAGCAGAGGGAAGAATAAGCTTGACAGCGGTGATCTTTGGGGATTCTGTGGATTTCTCCGGTGGGAGCGTGAAGAGGAAGGGTGAGAGGTTCTACTAGCGGAGTTTGAGTCGAAATGGTCGATGCTCAATGGAGGAGCTCATCTAAGTCACTCTGTGTGTGCTGTGGGAGAGGAGAACGAGAGGAAGACACGTTTGCCATGCAATGCTGAGTCGTCCCCACTGCTACAGTGTTCAGGGTGGGTCCCACATGTAAGACAACACTTTTCTACACACTTGTGGCTAGCTTCACTCTATGACTTGTGGGTCCAGGAAGTGAATTCCTAGGGAAGAGAGAGGAGTAAGGGTAGGAATGTTGGTGAAACACACTGTCACATGCTATGGTGAGGCTGACAAGTGGGCCAGGTCTTGTGGGTCCCATTGGTCAGTGACTTGAGAGAGGAGAAATCTCTAGAGACTAAGTGTTGTGAGCTGTATGGACAGCTGTCTTGCATCTGTGATTTCAGTAGGTTAATAAGGGATATAAATTATGGGAAAAATACTGGAGGTAGAGAAAGATGTGTGTAACCTGCTGACCAAAATTCGTGGTTAGAAGAGGTCTGGTTCATCTCTGGTGAAAAAGCAAAGTAGGCACACTGATCCAGTTTTGCTGCAGTTTCACTTGTTTCTCCAGTGCCTTGATCTTATCATTTTATGTGTTTTCTTTGGGAGATCAATTAATCCAAAATTCCTGATGATAGGGTTCATGTTGGCACACACTTTGGCAAAAGGGCTCTGTCTAATTAGTCTTCATTTTCATGTGGTGAATTTTAGAAGTAAACTAATTTATTTCAGCTAGCTTCCTAGCTTTGCTGATTTGAGGGATTTCGTTGAAGTATTTATTGAAGTGATAAAATTATGTAAAATTTACAGGGGCTTACTCACATCACCTGACATGTTTAGGAATTTTTGTAGGATTTTTAGATATATAGAACTTGGGAAGTGACAACTAGCACAAAGCAAAGGATTAGCTAGGGCTTAACACTAATTACCTTAATTTAGATTTAGGGCTGTGACATTATCCATCCGTATCTGCTCCGTTTTCATCCTTGATATGGCATGAAACTTACGTGGTATTAGAAAAATATAAAAAACTCAATAGAACCCACATATCAGACAAAAATAATAAAAAATAGTGGTCCCGCATGTCATTCGGTTCCCTCTCTCCCTTTACCCTCTCTCTCTACCCCTCTCGGTGCCTCGGCATCTGCGGCGGCGTGCGCTCGCTGGAGGAGGCAGCCTCGAACAGTGGCGGTTCTAGAGGGTGGTCCGGGTGGGCCGTGGACCACCCTAGAATTTGGCCCAGAAGTATCCCACCCCAAAAAATCAGCCCAATAACTCAACAACAATACTGTAGCTTTGGAAGGAAGGGGAGCAGCAGAGAAGCACAAACAGATCGGGAAGCAGCCGCGCTACCCGTGTCCACAGGTCGCCGCGCCGCGCTGCCCGTGCCCGCCCGTCGCCACCGGTCGCCTGTCACCGGGCTTGTCGGCCCGCCGCGCTGCCGCCCGGGTAGGTCGCTGCGCCGCCGCCTCCCGCCCGTCGCCCGCCCGTCGCCGCCTCCCGCCCGTCGCCCGCCTGCCGCCGCGCCGCGCCGCCGCCCGTGCCCGCCTGTCACCGTGCCGTGCCGCCCGTGCCCGCCGGTCGCCGCGCGCCGCTCCCGCCGTGCCCGCCGGTCGCCACGTTGCCGCCTCCCGCCGTCGCCTCTGGATCCCCGGCGGTGGCCTCCATCTCTGTTGTTACCTGTACTGTACTGTAGGACATATATATATAAATATACAGAGAGCTGTACTGCAGTGTATATATATATATATATATATAAACAGAGAGAACAAGAAAGCAGAAATAAAGTAGGTATGTAGCTTTTAATCGATCGTTAATTATTGGCAAAATTAACTTCCTGTCTTTAGTGTGATTGTAGTGCGAATTTGTTTCTTTGTCTCTTTAATTTGTGGTGCAAATTATAATGAGATATGAAAAGAAATTGTCTTTTTAATTTACGATGCTATGAGATACTATCGCTATATTTGTATCGTATTTTAACTTAATTATATATATATATATTGAGTTTCTTATTTGTATCGTATTTTAACTTAATTTTATATATGTATATTGAGTTTCTTATGTTATAGAAGTTTGGCATGTCAAGAAGGACCACCCAACAAAAAATTGCTGGAGCCGCCACTGGCCTCGAAGTCTAGCAGGCGGCGAGAGAAGGCGACCGACCTTCTGCTCCCCATCGGCGACGGAGAAGGACACGCTCGCTCTGGCCCAGACACTGCAGCGGTGAGCTCCAACTCTGCCTCCGCGCATGTGGTCTGTGTCAGCCTCGCCGACTACCATATGCGTCCACAGCGCGACCATGAGCTCGGGGAGGGCGACGACCATGACCTCGGGGAAGGTGACGACGGTGACACAGATCTGCGGCGGCGATGGCGGTGGAAAGGTCGGGTACAGATCCGACGAGCTCGAGCACTACGTGTCCCCATGCCCGCTGCCATCCTCCCACCTCGTAGCACGTAGAGCTCAAGGCGGCGACCAAGGACTTCTTGGACATGGTGGGCTGCGGCGCGTACAAGACGGTGTACCGCGGCAAGCTCCCAGACCGACGTGCGGTGGCGGTGAAGCAGCTGCATGGCGTGGGCGGCAACTAGGCGGAGTTCCTCGACGCGCCGTGCTCAAGCCCGCAGCCACCGGGGGAGAGAGCAGGGAGGGAGAGAGGGTGAGTGGAGGGAGTGGACCCACTGACATGGGGTCACGCTATTTTTATCTTTCTGCGTGACATGTCGGTCCCATATATTTCTTTTAGTTTTAATTTTTTATTTTTCTTCATACTAAATAAGCACCACGTCAATGCCGCACGAGACGAAAACCAGTCAAATAAGCCACATAGGCACCACGTCAGCCAAAACAGCTCTTCAAAAAACTCGATGTACACTAGTTTTAGAAGTTAGGAGATATTCTATACCTGATTTTAGGTTTAAGGACGTAAATAAAACTCGACCTATAGTTAAGAACTAAAGTGGCCTTTTTCTTTAAAAGAACTCCCATTGCATCACAAGAAGTCTCTAACAAGTGACAACATCTGTAAAAAGCCAATGATACGATTTATCTACCTTATAATACATCTACTTTATAATTTAACAGCTTGTTTTACTCGTTCATCACATCATTGGCACATCATTGGCAGATGACTGGCCTGTCTTGCACACGTGCCATCACACTCACAGCATCAATGACTCTTACTGTATAGAATGTTTTTAATCTTTGGATGGAATTTTTTTATGAAGACGAGAGTTCCTATATAGAAAAACTGTAATATGTTCAAGTGAAAATTTCTATTTTGTAGATGAAAGTTTACTAAAATAAAGTTTTTATTCATGAGGACAAAGCACAAATATAAGAATAACTGTTTTTTTTCAGAACTAGGAATAACTGAATTAGCTGTTAAGTCCCAAGTACAAACCCCGCACACAGCATACTACATTCACACGAAGACTGCATATCAGAACCCTACCACTTAGGATCACAAAGCTCAAATCCACCACATCAGATATTGGCTAAAGTATTTCAAACTTCAAAAATGCCAGCTCAAAATTTTAGCTGCTACAAACATAATGTGCGCACTATGTCCCTATAGGCCTAGATAGCGATCACAACTCGTTATCAATGATGTTTCTAATCATATCAATAGGAATCAGTCCCTCGGTCCTCATGGTGTCTTTGCTTTGATCTGGACTGAAGAAATAGAGTGTCGGAAGTCCTCTTACCTGTATGTTTCACCATCGGTGGCTGTTTAGACACAATGTATAAAAACATATAAACAAAAACAAAATTTAATCATTTGTTTCTTTGCTCAGTGTACTAGGATCTTTATACCTGCATATCTCTTCCAAATTCATATTCATCATCTGTATCCACCTTTACAAATAGCGCATTGTTTTCATATTCAACTGCAAGCTGACACAGTATATGGCAGAAATGCTGAAATCAGTTGATAGTACAAGAGGTTGCAAAAATAAGTTAGCATTACAAGTATATGGCACTCAGTGAAGTTACTTGAAACAAATAGATCTTACAAAAAAAAAATCTTCAGGAAGCTCTAGACTCAAATGTGATGGAAATCTTATGGCTCAATATATTAAATTGCAATCTCTTCAATAAACTTAGACTATCAAGAACACTGGGTTGGAACATGCAGGAAAAGCTATGTCCGGACCATCTGAAAAAATTTAGAGCATACAAAGTGTACCACTAGCCAGGGTTTCCCTACCGCCGGGGGCAGGGTTACCGCACCCCGGTGGTAAGCACGGTAACCACGGCAAACCGTGAGAAACCGTACAAAATTCATCAAAATTTTAAATTATTTTTTAAATTTACTTGAATTTAGTGGGGATACCACAGTATTACCATTACCGTACCCTGACGGTAAGCGCAGTTACCGCGGTAAGGTGAACCCTGCCACTAGCCTAATAGCCACAAGTTTCAGGGAATAATACTATCGAAATGTACAGAAGGCATCTTGCACTGGTTCTATTATGCACTTCCTTTCTTAGGCACACATACATGTTGAGTCTGCCATTTTTTACCAAGTAAAATAATCTAAGTAGAAAATGGTTAAACGTGTTGTAGTCCCATTTGGGATTACGAATCTTGATAAGACTAGAATACTCATACATGGTACCTATTAACAACCCTTAAATGATGTCCGGCCTGGTGCTAGCTAGACATTCAGAGAACCCTAAATTGTACAATGTATGATTTCAAAAACATGTGAAGCTTCATAAATTTCCCAAATCAGCTAAATGTATGTTTTCAAACATATGTGGAAGATTTTTTTTTGGTTTGTTTCCTTCTATTGCCACCATTTCTCAACGTGGAAAGAGAGCAAGAATTTGCTTGCCATTGGTTACAGTATTGCCCAACAAGAGAGACTAGCAAACACTACACAAGAATTAGAAATGTGCAGGGTCAAATGTACCATCTCGATATCCTGAGCCATGAGGACACCGGGTCCGCACCACATCGCGTAGAAATCGACAATTAAGGGCACCTTCCTCTCCCCCATGACGAGCTCCTCCAGTTCCTTGGCTGTCACCTTCTTCTGCTACCACGAGAGAAAGATCACCGTTTAGATACCGAAGCAGGAGGTCTGTCGAGCAACCAAGCTTTTTCTCCTCGAACGAACGTTGCTCACTGCCAATCAGCACAATATGTGTCGCGTCTGGCAGGAGCGTACGTATCCGTGTGGTGCGGCAGAGGCAGGAGCGTACCACGAGGTAGTCCGGCGCGATGTACTTGCCAGAGCCGGTGACGTAGGTCTCGGCTGCGGCGTTCCATCGAACGCCTGGCGCACGGCCGCGAGAGCCGCTCTTGGTCTTGGAAGAGAGGGAGGCCACCGGGACAGAGACGCGGCGCGCGGCCGCAATGGATGTGGGGCGGGAGGCATGTCCGGGAAGGCAGGGGGCAGCTGCGCACACCGACAGGAGGGAGGCGGCCGCGGCCATGGCTGGGGGAGTGGAGGGTAGGGAGATAATCCTATCCTGTCCAACTCCCGAGAGTTGTCGCTACTCTACTCACTCTCGAGAAAACTCAAAGAGAAAAAAAGAATGAAAGCAAAATATTTTCTTGTTTCACGGAGCATTCGCACGAAATCTTAAGGCAAAAACGACTTTTCCTCATGGCAATAAGGCTCAGAATGGCACCGAATTTCTCAACCGTACCGGTTATATATGGATGCGTTTGGTTGGATGGATTTGGTGGGTTGGGATGGGTTCATCACATTTTTTGGTGTGTTTGGTTTGTGGACTAGGTGGGATTGGATGGGTTGGACCCAATAGGGAATATTCCTCTCAAATTCGGGATCGATCGATCCAGCCAAAACGGCCGTACCGCGCCGACCCACTTCTAGCGGGAGCGGCGATAGCGCAGGAGCGACAGGGCAACCGGCGACGCGGCGCGGGGAGCGGCGACGGTGCAGGGAGCGATGGGGCGACGGCGGCGTCGGGCGACGGCGCAAGGAGCGGCAACGGTGGGCGACGGGGCGACGTTGGGCGACGGCGGCGCAGGGACCGGCGGGCGACGGCGCAGGGACCGTCGACGGCGGGCAACTGCGTAGGGAGCGATGGCGGGCGATGGGGCGACGGCGGGCGACGGTGCAGGGACGGCAACGGAGGGCAACGGGGCGACGGCGCAGAGAGCTGCTCCTGGACCGGCCGCGTCCATCATCCTTCCATCCAAACAGGTAATAGGATCACTCCATCCCCTTTTATTCCTCTAACCAAATAAAAAATAGGGTTCATTCCATCCCTCTAACCAAACAAAAACTGGGACCAACCCATCCCAAAAAACAAGAATAGATCTAACCCATCCCACTTCGTTCTCAAACCAAACACATCCTATAGTTTTCGTTTTATACTGATAGTTTTATTCCAATTCTATTTAGAAATGGAATGGTACTGATGGAGGGTTTTTTCTGACCGTATTAGTGGTATAATGTTTTTTATTTTTCAAAAAAATTATCATATAGTACCAATGACCTATCGTAATAAAAAAAACCTTAACCACTCCCTTATAACACTGCAAATGCTATATAATATTATTTAGGGTGTTGATGACCAAATTTGGACAAGTCTAAATATAGAACAATTTTAGACCATATATTTGGAAACAGACGTAGCCATCTCACAAAGGTATGTTAAACCGACGTTCAATTCATAGTTTGATCTGGTTAGGACCCTACAGTAATCTGATTGTTATAGTCCCGACGGTCTAACCAAGAGACTTTCAGTCCGAATCCAATGTGGCATTTCATTAATTGAAGGCCGGGGTTTTCCGAGTCCTACAACTTTCTAAGCGAAACTAGACATAGCGAAAGCGCTGTTTACCCGAGATTAGCCTCTTATAAATATAGGTGGCCAAAACCGATTGAAACAACAAACAATTAATCGTCAAAATCAATCTACTATCCACTTCACGTCTGGTGTTCCACATCGGATCATGCTATACAACAAGTCAAGTCGTTGCCTATTCTAGCTTATGGTTAGTACGGTAAATACTTCATAACAGTAGCTTGCCATGAGCACGACCAGCAAACCATATGCTTACAACCCACCATTAGTCAAGCTTTAGTTGGACATTAATTAAACAACCACGACTAGCCGTCATGAGCTACCATTACCATAATTAAATTATAGATGAAGTATATGTCAACCCACGAGAAATGATTCCAAGCATGGGTAAGCAAAGTCTAATTAATCTAGCCAAACAAATGTATAAAATCATGGCTAGTCAAATTGTATCCCAACTTATCAAGGTCCGGGCATCAATAGCAAAAAGAGGGTTCACCTTCCCTGTGACATTCGAAAATAAATACAATAGTTAAATAAAAAGATAATTTAAAACATATGATCAACATGATCAAGGGATTTTGGACCTATGTGACTTGTCTTGCTGCTTTGGATTGCCTCTCACGACTTCCTCGATGTAAAACGGCTCCTCCGAGGACATTGGTAGCTAAAGCAAATAATACATAAGAACACATGAACAGGTCATGAAAACAATTTTATTAGATAGATCTTGATTTTAGATGAATTTTGCAAGTTGAATCACTTCAAACGGAGTTCATATGAATTAGTTATGATTTTTATAAGTTTAAACTGATTTAAAATACATATAAAAATAATAAAGGACGTATGACACAATAAAGAATTATTTTTGAAAGGAAAAAGGAGAATTATTGCGTCAGCATAGATCGGTTCAATGTGGATCGGGTGCACAGAGACGGTCTACGAGATACAATGGCCGTGATTGAATGCATCGAGATTGGATGGCCGAGATCAATCCCGATCTGAATCACCACATGTGCAGCCATGCAAGCAGCCACACGGGCGAGAAAGTGACGCGGCGACGACGTGGCTCTGACCTGGCATCCACATGGACTCATAGGCGGCGTGGCAGCACTAGACTCGATGGTCATCGGCGAACGGCGGCATGGCGGTGCGAACGGGGAGCAACAATGGGGAGAGGAGAATGAGGCAAACCTCCCAGAGGCTTGCACGACAGTGAACGTCGACGGATGGTGACCGGTGATGACCTCCGAGCGACAACGTTCTCTAGTTCACGGCGGCGACAATGTTTCGATGGGCCTTGGCATGGTGAAGGAGTGGCCGAGCTTCTTCTCCTCCTAGCAAAGCTGATGGCGAGATCCACTGCCTTCCTCAGTGGCGAAATCGACAACGATGAGCAGCTGAAGAACTGTAGCGACGGCGATGCTCTGGTTTGTTGTTGAAATGGAGGCTAGCGGCTTAGGCGAGCTGCGACAGAGGCTTAGATTGAAAGAGGGAGGTGCGGCAGTGCTTAAAAAGGCAAAGGAGGGGGCTGAAAGTGCATCTAGCCCCTAAGTGGGTTTTGGTGGATTAATGACAAAGCGGTTAAGAGACTAATGAGTTTATCGAGAATTATACAGAGATTAGTCCTAAATTGCTTGGTGTGGGGCATAGAGACCCCCATAAAAATATGATGCAAAGCGGCAAAGTAACTCGGAGTTTATTTTAAATTCTTTTAAATTTTCTTTTAAGTCGTAGGAAAGTCGTACTATAAAGATGGGTTACAAACAGTGTTCCAAGACTACTCAAGTGCTTAAGATCCAAATTGCTGAGAGTTCATCGCTTTGGCACAACACATACACTTGGGATGGGCTAGTTTCAGTGTCAAGGTCGGAGGTTCCTATCCCTGGGGTCGGAGGCTCCGACCAACCTTCTCGGCCAAAAACTAAGTGTTGGCTGGAGGTTCCTACCCTTGCGGTCGGAACCTCCTGGCCAAAATCTGTGAGTAACGGCTAAGTGACGTATGCCAATGCCTATAAAGCCCAAACCTTGTTTCTAGCGGCTGCTGGGCTATTCCACTTCTATTCCACTGTCTCCGAGCTTCTCCTAAGGTCTTTTAAGCTCTCCCAACTAGTTCTAGTGCCATTCTTGTGAGGATCTAGTGGGGAATTGAGTGAGTTTTGTTGAGAGAAGGCTAGGAGGATCTTATGCACTTGAGGAGGACGCGGATCAGCTGCTTGGAGCTTATTCTCTTGGAGGGAAACCTCCTAGACGGTTAGGCGTCGCCTGCGAGCTTCCTCAAGTTGTGGATTGGCCTGGGAAGAGTTTATGAAGGTTAACCTCACCTCTGTAAGAAAAGAGGTAAATTCTAGTAGATACCAAGCTGCTCTTCATGGTCGCTTGGTGAGGCAAGGGGGCGATCGAAACCCGTCTCTTTGGAGACGTAGAATCTTTGTGATCTGAACATCAGGAAAAAACCATTGTGTCTCCGTTGTGCTTGCTCGTTATTGTTTTAATTTGTCTCTACACTTGGCTGCATTTATCTCCTATCCTATTATTTGCACTACACTTGATCTTTGTCAATTTATCCATTATTGAAGTGTCTTGGTAGAGTCAGAACATCAGGGTCAGAACCTCCGGCGTTCTTGGCCAGAACCTCCGGCCAACCCTCTCGGCCAGCCCGAGAGAGCTGGTCGGAGCCTCCTACCATTTTGGTCAGAAATTCTTACCAGAATTTGACCGCTGCATTTTGAGAATTTTTCAGGAACGCTTATTGACCCCCCCCCTCTAGGCTACATCAACGGGCTTTCAATTGGTATCAGAGCCTAAACTCCTAAGAAATTTAACCGCTTGGAGTTGATCCAAGAATATCGACCAAGAAGGTGGTTGATACTACCGAGTTCAAAAAGACGGAGATGGCTCGACTAGCAAGTTGGGTGGAAGAAAGGGAGTTGCTTTTGACTTTGATTACAACAAGTTTATCCCTCCCCCTCAGCAATTCGTCTCCGTACCTTCTGGGTGCGCTCCCCATTTTGACGGGACCTTCTATAGCGTGGAAGCACAAGATATAATTGCATATAATCTCGTTGCATCCAAGTGTTTGGAAGATTGTGTGCACAGGTGTGATGGATGCTCCGGAGGAAGGAGAGGAATCTACACCGGCTCAAGAGGCTCTCATCCATCGCAATGCTCAGGCCGCAAGCGTCATCCTAAACTCCTTGAGCCTCGAGGAATTCAACAAGGTGGATCAACTTGAGGAGGCCAAGGAGATTTGGGATACGCTTTAATTGGCGCATAAAGAATCCCCCAGCGTGTGAGAGTCCAAGATCGAGTTGCTTGAGGGGCAACTTGAGCGGTTCATGATGGAAGACAATGAGACGCCGCAAGAGATGTATGATCGCTTGATGGTCATTATCAACAAGATCCGTGGTCTTGGTGGTAAAGACATGACCGATTATGTGGTGGTCAAGAGGCTTCTCCGCGCGATCGCCCCAAAGAATCCCGCCTTAGTGACCCTCATCCGGGAGATGAAGAACTTCAAGAGACTCACTCCAAGCGACGTTCTCTCGAGGATCATCTCACTTGAGCTACTAGAAGAGGAAGCCAAGGAGGTTAAGCAACTTGCCAAGAACGCCCCAATCATCAAGAACAAAGAAGTTGCCTTGAAGGCTAAGAAGGAGCAAGCCTCAAGTGATTCTGAGAGTGAAGATAAAGACTTCGCTCTTGTTGTGAGAAAGTTCAAGCACTTTCTTTGTCGAGGCGGTTTCGGCAAGGACAAGAAGGAAGACGACAAAGGAAGGAGGCAATCCAAGCGGGCGTGCTACGAATGCAAGGAGTATGGCTATTTTATCACCGATTGCCCCAAGCTCAAGAATAAGGGCGACAAGTCTAAGGTGGTCAAGAAGAAGACCGGGCGTGCTCACATTGGAGAGAAGTGGTTCTCTAATGATGAGGACGACGACAAGGAAGAAGACGATACAGGAGGGGTTGTCACAATTGCCATCAAGTCTTTGTTGGCGTTCGAGGAGCTTCTCTTTGATAACATAAGCGACAACGATCATTATGAGCCCACTTGCCTCATGGCACAAGGGCGAAAGGTAATCTCCCCATCCAAATCTTCTCAAATTGATGATGATGATCTTAGTGATGATGAAAGTGAGGGTGATATGGATGAGATGCTCAAGGGTTTTAGCAAGCCGGCCATGTTACAATTGGCAAAGCTTATGAAGGCATTGGAGGGTAAAAAGAAGTCCCTCGAAAGGCAAGAGGACTTGCTCATCCTTGAGAAGGAGAGAAACCTTGCCCTAGAGAAGAACTTGGCTAAGGAGAAGGAGAGGGTTGAGGAATTGACCAAAGAGCTCTCTTTGGTCAATAACTCAATGGCTAACCTAAAAAGTGAATAAAACACTTCAAGAAAACTTTATGAAATTGGATCAAAATCACAAGGCTCTTAAAGTGCAATTTAACACTCTTTGAAATAGCACCTCCACCTCCAATGAGGCCGCTAAGACCTCCAATACCTCCATAAGCAACGGTTGTGCTAAATACTATAATTATGATTTGGATGCATATACTACTAATCTTGAAGCTTTGGAGGCACTCAAAAAGGAGAATGAGCGATTGGATACCTTGGCGAAGTTTGGATGTTTGAAAATATACCAATCCAAGGATGCCCTCTACAAAACCCTCACTACCTACTCCAACAAGAACGGCCATGGTCTTGGCTTCTCTCCTCATGAAAGCAGGCTATCTAGAAGGACCATGGTGAATGGGAAGGAATGCCTGAAATTCATGAAAGAAAGCAGTTCATTGCAAGCCAACGTGGTAAAAAGTTCCTTGGTCAGCCTGGGGCCGGAAGCTCCGACCATATGTGTTGGAGGTTCCAACCCGTCCTCTCGGCCTGGCCGACAAGGCCGGTCAGAGGTTCTGACCAAATACGTCGGAGGTTTCGACCGGCTCTTCCAGGCAGACAGAGAGGGCTGGTAGGAGCCTTCGACCAAAATGGTAGGAGGTTCTGACCAGCCAACCCAGGCAGACAAAGAGGACTAGTAGGAGGTTCCGACCAGAAAAACTGTACTATGAGTCATATGAGATCACAAAGGATCACCGTGGTAAAGTAATTGCTCATTTTATTGGTGATTGCTATGAGGAGTTCGCGGCTTGTGTGTGGGTGCCCAAGGCGCTTGTGACTAATGCTCAAGGACCCAAACTTAGACAAGTTTGGGTACCTAAATCCCAAGCTTGATTTTTTTTTGTAGGCATACTCCTCTGGTTCATAAGCCTGATTCAGTTCTTTGAAGTCTCCCCGTTCATCGTGAACTCTGACTCCCCTTTTCTTCTAGGGTTTTGTGTCGTTCCCAGAACCCTAAAGTCACCTCGAAAACCTAAATTCGGAGTTACCGGATTTATTCATTTTTGAAATCCTAGAACTCTTTTGGACTACCAATCTAAGATCCTTTGTATTCGAAATATTTATATTTCCCTTTGAGATAAATCCCAGATATTCCCTTAAACCCCTTTTCTGTCAAAATAAATCCAAATCCCCAATCGTCTGAGATTTCTCCAAATTCCAATCCCAATAAAACACCCTTGTCAATTCCCTAATCCCAAAATATTTTATTCAAAATATTCCATTTCCCAGTTCCCGAAAAATCACCTCCAGTTCCCAACCCGAAGAATATTCCGATATCTTATTCCCTAAAATTCCCTCGGGAAAATATTCTTCATTCTCTGAATCTCACAAAATATTCCATTTCCTGGACCCCACTAAATATACCTTTTGTTTTCTAAATTCGTCCAAATACCCTTCGATCCCCAATATACATATACGTATATATATATATATGTATATGTATATACATATATATATATATATCCTCGTACCGAGATAATTCCAATGTCCCGAATATTTCCGAAATTTCTAAATTCCAGAACGCGACTCAGATTCTACAAATATCCCCAAATTTCAATTTTTGCGAAATTGGAATTTTCCAGAAAAAATATTCCTATTTTTCCTTTCCAATCTTACCCTTTTATTTCTTTTTCTTCCCTTTCTTTTTCTTTTTCTCCCTTCTTTTCTTTTTCTCTCCTTCGGCACTGTTCTTCTTCTTTCCTTCCTTCCCCTGGTCTCCTCTCTTCTCCCGGCCTGGAGGCCGAACCAGGCCCGGCCTGCCGCCGCTCCGCCTGGCCCCGGCGCCGCGCCTCCCCTCGGCCCCTTGCATGCGCCGCCTTCGCCCGGCCCGGCCAGCCCGCACTGCTGCCTGGCCTAGCCCGCTGCGCCAGCCGCTGCCTGTGCCTCCTCTCCGCGCCTGCCGCCGCCGAATCCGCCGCCAAGTCGCCCCTTATATATAGCCGCCACCAGCCCTTGTTCCCTAGCGCCGTGCCAGGAAGCCGCCGCCGCCCCTGCTCGTCCTTCACCGCGCTAGCGCCGTCGCCTCCCCTGCTGTCGTGCCGCCCCAAAGCAGAGAGCCGCCGCCTGGCGCCCCGCTCCCCTGCGCCGCCCCAACGCTGCCGCCTCTGCTGCCGCTCGCCAGGCCGCCGCCGCCCTGCTCTGCTCCCGCCGGTGCCGTTGCCCTGCTTCCAGCGCCGTCGCCTGCAAGCCGCCGCCGCTGTCCAGTGCCGTCGTCGCCGGGCAGTCGTCGTCGCATGCGCCTGCGCCCATCTCCACTGCTGGTGAGCACCTCGCCGCCCTGCCTGTCCTCCTCTTGCTCATCTTCGCCGTTGTCTAATGTCCCGGCGCCCAGCTCCTCTTCCCCGTTGCCAGGTAGTTGCCTGTAAGCATTGTAATCCTGAGTTCCCGCTCGTATTTTCGCTTTTCTGTTAGCGTAGAGTTTGGGGCTCGGCTTGGATCGTTATCCTCCTGAGTGTTAGCTAATAATCCCGACCGTGGTGCGTTCCCGGTCGAGACACGTGCGTGTGTGTGTGGGCTGTTAGTTAAGCCTTGCACTGTAGTTAGTTAGGATCTCACGTCACGGGCGGACGCGTCGTGAGGTCGTAGAGAGAATGGCTCGCGTACGCGTCTGTACGATGGTTCGTGGGCGACGTCATGGACGTGGGATGGACGCATCGTAGGCGCGACGTGCGGACGCGGTGCACTTGTAAATTCGCTATAAAAGGAGAAGGAAAGAACAGAAAATGCTGTGCGGTTTGGGCAGCACCAATCTCTCTGTGTTCCAAGGGTTTGCGGTCGTTCTTGTGTTCTTCGTCGTCCCGGCCGAAGCCTCCGGCTGTCACAGGCCCGGGCGCAGGCAAGTTCCCGGGCGCAAGGGCCCGGGCGAGGTCCCGGGCACGGACGTTGTCCCCGAGCGAGGTCCTGGGCGAAGGGCCCGAACACGGTCCCGGGCGCTAACATTTGGTATCAGAGCGCATCGAGTCAGGGACCTGATGTCGGTGCGAACAGAGCCGCGCGGCGGCAGGTCGCACACCCCACCGCATCGCCGTCGCCCCTCGCTCTCGCCTATCCCACGCCGCGGTCGTGGTGCCGCCGGAGTGATCATCCAGCGGACCGTCAGGGAGACCGGCGCCGACGCCTGAGTGCAGTACCCCATGCTGACTTGCTCCAACTATCAGGAGTGGTCAATGTTGATGCAGGTCAACATGGAGGCGCAGGGCATCTGGTACGCGATCGAGCCGGAGGAGGACGACGTCATCGAGTACCGTGACGACCGCCTAGCGATGGCGGCCATTCTGCTCTCCGTCCCGCCGGAGATGCTGTCCTCGCTTCGTGGCAAGCGCACGGCTCAAGCTACGTGGGAGGCGGTGAAGACCATCCGCGTCGGTGTGCAGCGCGTACGCGAGTCGAACGCCCAGCAGCTTCGACGCGAGCTTGCCGCGCTGGCGTGGAAGGAAGGCGAGACGGCGGAAGATTTCTCCGTGCGCATCACCGGGCTCGTCAACAACCTCCAAATCCTTGGCGACGAGATCGCCGACGTTGAGGTGGTCCGCAAGATGCTGCAGGTCGTCCCCGAGCATCTGCAACAGCTGGCCATCTCCATCGAGACACTGCTCGACATCAGCTCCATCTCCGTCGAGGAGGTGACCAGGAGACTGCGTGCCATCGAGCAATGCCACAAGCCGGCGCCCACCGTCGACAACCAGGGTAGGCTGCTCCTGTGCGAGGAGGAGTGGCTCGCCAGGCTCAAGCTCCGCGAGTCCGAGGAGAAGGGCGACAGGAACAGCTCGGGCGGCGCCAGCGGCAAGAAGCGCGGCGGCCGTTCACGCGGTCGTGGGCACGGAAAGGGCAAGAGCTCCGGCCGGCAGCGCGACGGCAAGGCCCAGTCCGGCGGTGGATAGGGCTATGACCGAGACCAGTGCAAGCGCTGCGGCAAACACGGCCATTGGGCGAAAGACTGCCGCAGCAAGCCAAAGGGCGAGGCCCACGTCGCACAGGCTGAAGAGGACTCGGAACCCACGCTGCTGATGGCTCGAGCCACTGTCTTCCCTAACGCGCCGCCACCACCACTTGCCGCCGCGACCCCACATCCGCCAGAGCGCCGTCCCCTGCGTGTCGTCGAGGAGAAAGTCTTCGCGCAGTTCGATGACGAGGCGGAGCACGACGACAGCACCTGGTACCTCGACAGTGGGGCCACCAATCACATGTCAGGCTGCAGGAGCGCCTTCATCGACATCGACACGGCGATCTACGGCACCGTCAAGTTCGGCGACGACTCGGAGGTCGCAATCGAGGGATCGGGCACCGTACTGTTCGAGGGGAAGACTAGCGAGCACCTCCCGCTCACGGGGGTGTACTTCATCCCGAGGCTGAACACCAACATCATCAGCCTCGGCCAGCTCGATGAGGGGGCTGCGACGTCCACACTAAGCACGGTGTCCTTCGGATCCGCGACGACGAGGGCCGGCTGATCGCGCGAGTCCAGCGCTCGGCGAACCGGCTGTACCTGCTCCGCATGAAGATCGGGCGGCCGCTCTGCCTGTCCGCGCGCGCCAGTGACAGCGCGTGGCTGTGGCATGAGCGCTACGGCCACCTCCACTTCGATGCCCTGCGGAAGCTCGAGCAACGGGGCATGGTGCATGGGCTGCCGCACATCGAGCACGTACACCAGCTCTGCGCCGACTGCGTCACCACGAAGCTCAAGAGGAGTCCGTTCCCGTCACAGGCGAAGCGGCGGGCGGAGGGGCTGCTGGACCTGGTCCATGGTGACCTGTGCGGCCCTATCACGCCGGCGACCCCCGGTGGTAAGAAGTACTTCCTCCTGCTGGTTGATGATCGGAGCAGGTACATGTGGGTGGTGCTACTCGCTGCCAAGAGCAACACTCTCGCCGCCGTGAAGATGTTCCAGGCGCGTGTTGAGGTGGAGACAGGCCAGCGTCTGCGCGTTCTGCAGATAGACAATGGTGGCGAGTTCACCTCCGTCGAGTTCGAGACCTACTGCGCCGACCGCGGCGTCGAGCGGCAGCACACCGCACCGTACACGCCACAGCAGAACGGCGTTGTCGAACGGAGGAACGAAGAAAGTGTTCGCGGCACTGGATGATGCCGCGGAACACGATCCCCGACGATGGATCATCGACTCCGGCGCGTCCAACCACATGACTGGTTGCAAGATGGCTTTCTCCGATCTCGACACCAAGATCACCGGCAATGTTTGGCTCGGCGACGGCTCGATCGTCTGTATCGAGGGCCGCGGAACGGTGCTGTTTGCCTGCAAGAATGGGGAGCACCGTACCCTCAGCAACACCTACTACCTCCCGCGACTCGCCGCCAACATCATAAGCGTCGACCAACTGGATGAGGCCGATCTCGAGGTGCAGGTAAAACATGGCATGATGCTCATGTGGGTTGAGCAGCGCCGACTGCTTGCCCGCATTCCCTAAAGCCCTGGCCAGCTCTATGTGCTCGACATCGAACTCGCACGGCCGATCTGCCTGACGGCACGTGCTGGAGAGGATGCGTGGCGTTGGCACACCCGTTTTGGCCACGTCAACTTCACCGCGCTGCGCAAGATGGGACGAGAAGCACTCGTGCGTGGCCTACCGACCCTGTCGCAGGTCGAACAAGTGTGTGAGGCGTGCCTCGCCGGCAAGCATCGACGAGCTCCGTTCCCACAGCAATCTCTGCACCGTGCCACCGAGCCACTCGAGCTGATCCACGGCGACCTCTGCGGGCCAATTACGCCGGCGACGCCCAGCGGCAACCGCTACTTTCTCCTCCTCGTCGACGACTATAGCCGCTACATGTGGCTGACACTTCTCGCCACCAAGGACGCCGCACCGACTGCTATCAAGCGCGTGCAAGCGGCGGCGGAAAGGAAGAGCGGGCACAAGCTGCGCGCGCTTCGCACAGACCGCGGAGGAGAATTTACCACCGGTCACTTCAACGAGTACTGCGCCAAGCTCGGGTTGCGGCGCAAGTTGACGGCCCCTTACTCGCCGCAGCAGAACGGCGTCGTCGAGCACCGGAACCAGTCCGTGGTGGGCATGGCTCGGAGCATGCTCAAAGCAAAGGCTCTCCCAGGTATGTTTTGGGGGGAGGCGGTGAACACGGCCGTATACTTGTTGAACAGGTCATCGTCCAAAAGTATCGGCGGCAAGACTCCATACGAGCTTTGGAACGGCGTTCCGTCGGCCGTCCACCACCTGCGCACGTTCGGATGCGTGGCGCATGTTAAGGTGACCTCACCGAACGCGAAGAAGCTCGACGACAGGAGCCGGCCCATGATCTTCGTCAGGTACGAGCCCGGCTCGAAGGCGTACCGTGCTTACGATCCTGTCATGCGGCGCGTCCACATCTCCCGCGACATCGTCTTCGACGAAGAAGCCCAGTGGAAGTGGGACGACAAGGCGATCATAGGCGACGACACCGACTTCACCATCGAGTACACCTCCGTGTACCACCCGGATAGGGCGAGCTCGGCGCCCTCGGCGCAACCAGATATCCAGGACCGGGAAGCGCCAGCTTCGCCACACCTGCCGGCATCAAGCTCGACGCCACTAACATCTTCGCCAACGGCCGAAGCGCCACCGGTGGAATTCGTGACGCCGCCACCCGCGGCAAAGGAGGATCTCGACGTCGACGCCGAAGGAGAGCAACACCGTTGCTGGCGACAGGCGATGCTAGAGGAGATGCAGTCGATCGAGGCGAACAAGACCTGGCGGCTCGTCGATCCTCCACCGCGCCAACGCCCAATTGGGCTCAAGTGGGTATTCAAGACAAAGAAGGACGCCTCTAGGAACATCACCAAGTACAAGGCGCGCCTCGTCACGAAGGGTTACGTGCAACGACAAGGGATCGACTTCGATGAGGTCTTCGCACCGGTGGCGTGGCTCAAGTCCGTCCGCTTGTTGCTAGCACAGCGGCGTGCGAGGGCTGGGCTGTCCACCACATGGACGTGAAGTCCGCGTTCCTCAACGGCGAACTCAAAGAGGAAGTCTATGTTGTGCAGCCACCGGGATTCGTCGTCGACGGCCAAGAACACAAGGTACTTCGCCTCGACAAGGCGCTCTACAGGCTTCGACAGGCACCGCGCGCGTGGTACGCCAAACTCAACACGTCGCTGCTGACACTGGGCTTTCACCGCAGCGCCTCTGAGCACGCCGTGTACATGCGTGGCACAGGCGTACATCGCCTGGTGGTCGGCGTGTACGTCGACGATCTCATCATCACCGGCGGCAACTCCGACGAGCTCAAGCAGTTCAAGGAGGACATGAAGGGGACGTTCCAGATGAGCGACCTAGGCCTGTTGAGGTACTACCTCGGCCTGGAGGTGAATCAGACCAGAGAAGGCATCACCATGAGCCAGCGCGCCTATGCCCAGAAGATACTGGAGGTGGCTGGCATGGCCGGGAGCAATTCCAGTCTCACCCCCATGGAATCGTGCCTAAAGCTCAGCAAATTGAGCACTTCCCCTGCTGTTGATGCCACTGATTATAGGCGGATCATGGGCTCCTTGCGCTATCTGGTGAACACGAGACCGGATTTGGCATACTCGGTGGGCTACGTCAGCAGGTTCATGGAGAAACCCACCACCGAGCACTTGGCGGCCGTGAAACGGGTGCTCCGCTACATCGCCGGCACCCTCGACTATGGCTGCTACTACCAGAGGAAGAAGAAAGCTGCTCATCTTGTCGGCTATAGTGACAGCGACCTCGCCGGTGATCTCGACACTCGCAAGAGCACCTCCGGTATCTTCTTATTCCTCAGCAACAACTTGATCACCTGGCAATCGCAGAAACAAAAGGTGGTAGCCTTGTCGTCCTGCGAAGCCGAGTACATTGTGGCAACAACTGCTGCTTGCCAAGGTGTGTGGCTGGCGCGTCTTCTCGCAGAACTCCGAGGAGAGGAGACCGACGCCATCACATTGAAGATTGACAACCAATCCGCGATCATGCTCAGTAAGAACGTTGTCTTCCACGATCGCAGTAAGCATATTGATACTAGATACCATTACATCAGAGAATACATCAAGGAGGGCAGGGTGAATGTCGAATTCATCGGCACCAATGAGCAGCTGGCGGACATCCTGACGAAGGCACTCGGGCGCGACAGGTTCGTAGAGCTTCGATCCCTAATCGGCCTCGTCGAAATTCAACAACCAAGCAAGGTTTAGGGGGAGAATTGTTGGTAGATAAACCTTGTATACATGCATTCTTTTCTTTCTGTTTTGCATGCGCGAGCTCCAGGCTGTGGACGCTGCGCAAGTAGTGGCCACGACGAATTCACTCGTGGCGAGGCTAACGGATGGCGACCGCGTCTCCTGGAACGTGGGGATGAACACGAGCATTCCGGGACGTGGGATCGAATCCGAGGCTCGATTTTAGTTTCTTGCATGTTCAGTTTCCTCGCACAATAAAAGGCGAAGAGAAAACAGAAAAGCTGCAGCTTCATCGCAGCACAAACACTCGTGTACTCTGTTTTCGGATCAACTACAGTGCCCGCATGTGTAGTGTTTGTCTGAGTTCTTGTCAACGATCTGTTTGGGTTTCCTGACATGCGCCGCCTCGCCCGAGCCGCCGGTCCATTGCCTCTCCTCAGCAGTGCCGCCGTCCCGCTCTGGAACAGAAGCCGCTGCCCCTGCCCCGATCTACACCACCTCCGCCCCAGCGCCATGCTCCGCCGTCAACGTCCTCGCCTTGGCACTGACAGGCCTCTCCGGTCCCGTCCCTGGTGCCGTCGCTTGCTGCTGTCCTTTGTCGTCGCCGATGTGTCGTTGCCGCACCGCCAATGGCTGCCGACGTCGTCATCTACCCGGAGCCCGACTCCCCTCTCCTCCTTGCCGGCTCGTCGCTGTCACTGCCGCCACCATCGCCCTCTCTTCCCCAGCTATGCGCCAAGCGCCTTGGCAGAGACTTGCCCCGAGTGTTGCAGGCACTGATCTGTGAGCCACCTCCTTCGCTGTGCATGACATGTGGGCCTAGGTGATTAGAACTCCAACCAATCTCGGCCGTTCGATTCCAAGGATCAAGTCTGAGCCGTTCGATCTCCATCAAAAACCTAGAATAGTCCAAGCCGTTAGATCTCTTTAATCCAGTCACTTGCCATGTCAGCCCTAGAGGCTGAGTCAGTATCCACTGCAGCTGCCAGGTCATCTCCTCTGCCCACGTGGCAGTACACCTCAGCTAGTCCACCAAAGCCACCTATCCCTTGGTCCATGGACCAATTCCACTTTGAACCCAGTCTATGACAGTGGGCCCGCTCATTGATCCATTCAAAATAATTTTTTTATTAATCATTTTCTAAGGGAATATTCTAGAAAATATTCCTTTCCAATTCTTTTCAGATTTATTCCGAAATCAATTTCCAAAAGCCATATCCTTTCCGTCTGAAGTCCGATTCGACCCGTTCTTCTTCCTAAATTCATCTAAAATTATAATCTACTTGTTTATGTATTTTTATGTACTGTTTATTTGAAGTTTCTTAGGATTTATTATCGTTTTACATGTAGTCGCGTACAATCGTCGTTTCGGAATATTACGGAGTCTGCGGAAGAGTTCGGAAGAGCGATTGAAGACTTTTGCGATTGCAAGGCAAGTCACACGACAATCTCCTTGAGCATGTTGATCCCGTTTCTAAAAGCTATATTATTTTAAAGTTATTGCATGAAATATTTTAGAATGACATTATTACGGGTAATTATTTAATAGCCAATATTCCTTAATATTTATGGGCATTTTGTTATTACTATCTATACCTTGATACCCTGGGTAAATAATATTGACTAGCCTGGTGTTTAATTATTTATCTGGCTAGATTATTTAGGATTTGCTTAGCTATGCCTAGAAACTGTAGTGTCATTTTATGTGGGGAAAATTAATGAATCACTTATCAATAATTGATGGACAATGGCTATAATTTCACGACAGTGAGTCGTGGCTGGTTAATTAATTGTGTCAACTAAAACTTGACTAAATGGTGGGTTATGAGTACCAGGGTTGGAAATGTTGCTAGTGGTACTCATGACAATTAAGGACCGGTTCGCGGACTACTCATTGCGAAGCAACACTCGTGCTAACCACAAGCTAGTATGGGTAATGGTGGGAACCAAAGTGTAGTACGTTCAACCGGGGTCCACCATGGTGTGTTGTGGCTGTGTCAATAAGACCACCATGGCTACGTGTTAACGCCAAAATTTGGCACGGGTCTTTAGCAGATTCGGTTAAGAGAAAATCACAGATGACCGGTGAAGATTGATCCAGAGGAGACCGAGTTTGGGAAGAGACCGTGAAGACCACAGTATGGCAGTAAATTACCTTATCTATTAATTAGGTTGTTTTGATAATTTTTAGGAAACCTGATCTCGTATCCGATCAGGACTTGTTAGTTTTCCGTTTATAGATAGGAAAGTATGTACCGTGTCCTATAAGGACTCCTGTAACTCGGGGTATATATACGTATGCCTAGGCACCTTGTAAACTATCCACACAGATCAATCAAATTCGGCGCATCGCCACCCTTTCGACGGGTTCTTGCTTCTCGAGCGGGGCTGCATCGGTTAGGTCCGAACTCTTGCGAGAGGGTAAGACTCGTCACCCCTTACCCAGGTGTATCTGCCCTGTCTACGGCTGCATCGGTTCGGTCCGACCTCTTAGGCCGATCAGGTATACGACATCACACGTGCGTAGATCTTATCAGCTTACTGGGGGCGATTTATCATCAGTTCGTGCTGCATCGGTTGGGTCCTGCTAGGTTGATGGTTTTTGCGCAAGTGAGCTGCCAGCGATAAATCGTTCCTGCTAGGTTGATGGTTTTTGCGCAAGTGTCTTATCGGAATGTATAGCCGATAAGTTATCTTATTACATCACAGTTGCATTAGGTCTATCGGCTTGTTGAGGTTCCTTTATTATTATTAATCTGCGCTGCATCAGTTAGGTCTGATTGATAATAATAGATTTATCCTTGTCGAGCCGATCGGTGTATATGCGACGTTCTATCGGAGCGCTTAGCCGATAGGTTATCTTTTTATAAAGCCGACTGTATTATCTTTACTATTTTGGTCATCTATATTATCATCGGTTTTCTAGCCGATGCACATGTGTTTCCTTGGCAGTCGGCTAGCTTACTATTCTGCCTATCTATTTTATCATCGGCTTCTAGCCGATGCACATGTTATACTGACTGCTTATCTATTTGCTTATAGCGTTATCGGTTTCCTAGCCGATACACAGGTGCCATCGGCCATCGACTACAAAGAGCCTACATCAGTCCGTATCGGCCGATAGCCGATGTGCAATTGCTGCTGACCCGGGCACGAGCACAAGCGAGGACCCGGGAGCGAGGACACGGGCACGAGACCCGGGCGCGGACAGCTGGGGCCCAGACAAAGTTTTATCATCGGCTTTCAGCCGATGCTCAAGCATTCCTTCGGCAATCGGTTAGCGGGATTCTTATTGGCCGATTGAATCCCTGAGCTAATATTCTCCTTGTCAATTGCGGGGTCAAATTGACTGGCACGCCTACGAACCTCAAGATTTTAGGACCTGCACTGGAGCTAAGCAGATCTCCCAGGCCTTCGCGTGTCACCAAGACGTCGGACGGGCCCCCGGCGGTTTTCGGCGTAAACACTACGTCAATAAGTCCATGTCTTGGGCGTTGGATCGTCTCCCAGACTAGGTATCTGATCAATCCTACCGGAGACTGGTGGTCCAGCGGGTGGCTCCCTTGTTGTGCGGATTACATGGAGGATCCTATCACAATTCCTTTTCAAGATACCATGGTGGTATTAAAGGGCACAGTGATGTGCTGTGGAGTTGTGTCTTGTGGGTAAATTGGTACACCTCTGGCCAGAGTAAAACTATTCGGATAGCCGTGCTCGCGGTTAATGAGCAGGCCTAGCAATGTTTTCTATGATTAGTCCCACACTGCTTAATAATGATGATAAATGGTGGAAATTTGATAGCGCCGATTGCTGTAGGGCCTGAACTAGCACGCCGCGCAGCGCCAACTAAGCCATGCCAAAGCACTGACCTGTTCCTACAACGGCAAGGGTGGTAAGCCACCAGCTATTTCAAACATGAGCATTTCACCTCTAACCAAATTAACCATGCATTGTTTGCTCAAAAAGGGCTGGCTATTTCAAACATGAGAATTTCACCGAATTTGATGGGGGCCTTAGTAAAAAATGTTGAAATAAGGGGGGAAAAGGGATATACTCTAAGCACATTTTGCACATTATCTAATCATCAGCTTCCTGAACTTACAAGACAAGTGAAGATTGTGGCATGACTGGAAATCGCCAGAAAAAATGTGGGTGGGATCAGAGACTCCATGCGATGACTCTGATAAGCTACTGTTTGCGACAGCAACCAAGATAATGATAGATGATAGAGCAAAAACCAGTTTCTGGGATTTAGCATGGTTACAAGGGAGAAGACCGAAGAATTTTGCCCCGCAAGTCTATGTGGTGTCCCAAAGGAAGAATAGAAGCCTATATTTGGCTGCTAGATCTCAAATTTCCAACAAATAAAGACATGACAGTAGGTCTCCTGGAACAGTTGGTTAATCTTTGGATCACAGTGCAAGAGGTGCACCTCACTGAAGGTGTACAAGACCAAATAACATGGAAGCTCACAAACCACGGCGAATACTCAGCAGCCTCAGCATACAACCGCAATTCCTCGGTTTAATTCAAACTAACTTTGACACGCTTATATGGAGGTCGTGGGCACCAAAGAAGTGCGAATCCTTTGCCTGGCTTGTCATGCAAAACATAATATGGACGTCGGACAGACTAGCAATCAGAGGATGGCCAAACAACACCTACTACCCCGCTATGCCGGCATGTGCATAAAACAACTTACCACCTGTTGGTCGGATGCCGATACAGGAGAAGGATATAGGGCATGATAGCTTCATGGACTTTATATGCACAATTAGACCATGCCCATTGAAACTGAGTACGTCAATGCATAACTGGTGGAAGACGCTTGTAAATATAGGAGTGCCGAAACAAGGGGTGCACTCTCTAATCCTTCTCACATCCTGGGAGATCTGGAAAGAGAGGAACCAGAGAGTATTCCAGCATAAGGAACTCTCGGCACTAGCATTTATGACAAAGATCAAAGACGGGGCGAGGCTCTAGGGCTTAGCTGGGGCAAGGTGACTATCCCAGTTCCTAATGTAGCCGTTTTTCATATCTTCACGTACAGATAGTCCGTTTTGTTTTATACTTATACAGTTTTTTCTCCTCTATTCAATGAAATTGACAACTGTGCCGATTCGTTAAAGAAAAAAAGACAAGTGAAGTCCTTCAATGATTTCCACTGCACTATGTGCTTATACAAATACACTACATCAAATTAGCTACAGACAATTACTTTGTAATTTACACAACTTTATTGGAAAATATTAGAGGATCTACCATTATTAGTCCTTTGAAGAAGGAAAGTTCTTTTTTTCTGATATTTATCATTTAATGCCAAAGGAGACATGCCAGCCACATGCATGTTTGTATTCTTTCACCCTAAAAAAAAGATATAGCCATGTTCTCTACTATCAAGTGATCATGCTTTTGGAGGCTTTCGGCTGCAGGAGCCCACACATGGCCAACAGATACACGTTGATCAAAGAAGACAGTGCCACATATACCGGACAGGTGGGGCCTGGATAAGGCAGAAATCAAAACGTCGACATCATCCACGTGTAATGTATGACTATCTGAATTTTTTAGAAAGCAAATTTGTTTATCTGCTTTCACTCTAACGAGTGATTTTCTTCATTTTTGATGGCCGCCATGGCTCTCCATTGGACCATAGAAAAGGAGAAACTGTGGGCACCCCGGAAGTGCATTATGAAGAGTAACTATTACGGCAACGCGAACTATCTAGATGGATGGGGTCTCGAATAAAACCCGAATAAATGCGGTAACCATCCATCCTCATCGCAGACTTGCCATAATCTTTACCCACTCACAATACAAATCCAAAAATGCCGAGAAGTACAAAAGAGATAATCATAAGGATAGCTTGCCAGTCCTCCCCGTCATACGCCCGTCAAACCACTCGATGGTGGCAACCAAACACGATACGTACCCCAGAGGACTCGAACCACAATAGCTATCCCCCAACCATCTCAATTATACACAACTCATACTCATGTTCAGCTAGTCCCCAGGAAAGCGACTAGCCTCACACTTTCATCGCAAGCAATCGATAAACATCACAAGTACTCTAAATATGGATAAACGAGCAGTAGAGTTATAAATATTACATATAGGGTTCCCACACCCTAATTCATCACAAAGTGACACAAAACCTTTGCAGCGGAAATAAACACAAGACAAAAACCAGTGGTGCCAAAACCCATACCACAGGGCAACCGACTGGGGCAGAACTTAACTTCGAACTACTAATTATCCTCACCACCCTCGGCGGGATAATAGTAGACCACATCATCTTCGTCGTTGTCCTCACCTGAAAGATGCAGCGTGAGTACACAAGTACTCAGAAGGCTTATACAATATTAATAATACAAAGGAGAGATGCTAGCCTCTACATCAAGGGGTATGGCTATGTGGATCTGATTTTGCATAAAGCTGATTTTATTGAGCAAGCAATACATTTAAAACATAAGCATTTGCGAAAAACCTCAATCTGAAATTTTAGGACAGCAAGTATATAGTTCTGAAAATGAAATATAAATGAGCATAAGCTATGCTCTAAACATCATCCATGGGCCACCATTGCCCAAACATATATGCTACACAAGCATATCCTCTTTTTCATGACTAATCCAAGTCATATTAATATTGAAACCTTTCATCATTTATCATTAAAACTCCCCTATATAAACCCATCCATCCATGACTTTCCTAAGTCATGGTAACCATATAATCCCAAGTTGGATGCTAACACAATTGAGGAACACATCAAGCGTCGTCCGTAACCGTGGACACGGCTATTCGAATAGTTCTTACTCTGATCAGAGGTGTACATCTTTACCCACACGATGTGACAGAAGCCAAACAACTACACTCTAGTTTGATTTGTACCGGCCAAGTACCCACACTCTACACATTGAGTGCGGACTAGAGGTCACAACAAAACCTTTCGCACGCTTAGCCCCAACCACCTAAACCACGTCTGGGCCCCCGACGACTTAGCCCCACACACAGGGTGACTAAAGCGGGCTCACCGTCGTGGGAGGCACCTCCGGCCACAGCTAGGCGCACTCGAGGTCCTCCAACGGAAATCCATCCTCACGACTGATGGACGGACGTAGATGGTCACAGCCTCCCGTGCTACTGAGTTAAGCCGTCCCACTCCTGGCGTGTGAAAGTACATAGGGTGCTTGAATAGACGTCAACCTGCTCGGTCCTTAACGACCCAGACGGAGCTACGTGCATCGGGGAAACACCATCCCTTCATCGCCCTATCATCCGTCCAAGTCAAACATATTCTCACTTATTAATTAGAAGTTATTCTTGTCAGATTTTAACCCATCTATTCGCATTCAACTAGTTTTGAACCGATAGCTCCATCTATCGGATTTTGCTAAGTCTAGAAATAAGCATGGCTAAGCATTCAGTAAAATAACAGTATTTCAAAGTCCTTAACCAGGGGTGACAAGGTATAACCATGGCATCAATAATCAAGGAATGGAAATGCATACAATTAGGTAATATTAACACTACCCATTTTCCCCATTTTAAATAGACCGAAACATGCATATAAATATTTTCTTCGCAAACAAATTAATTTACGGAAAATATAGGTTCAATATGCTTAGAAGTTAGTATTGATGCTTGCCTTGCTGCTGCGAGAGGTCACACTCAATCTCAGGTTCTTCCTCCACGTACTCCGTATTGTCTGAATCTATCGATAAAAGCGAATATGCAAATAAGAATCAATTAAATATGCCTATGTAAAGATGATCGATAAATTCTAAGACAAATACAGAAGGTAGGGCATGTCCTAATAAGATTTTAGGAAAAAGAACCAAGTCATTTGCATCTCTGGTTTGGGAGATACAAAAATGACAAGGTAGAAGGGCTGAAAATGGCAGATTTGGAATTATTTGCGTATCACCCTAGTGTATTAGGGGTAACTTGCATTTCCCATTAAGGTTCTATTTGTGTGATCATTTTTAGATGAAAGTGTATAACCTATTGGTTCTAACAAAATTGAGTTCACTGAAATTGGATTTAAAATGATTTAGATATAGATTTTACAAGTTTAACAAAAGGAAAGGTTAGCAAAGTACTTAGGACTAATTTGGGAGGTATTTTTATCAAATAAAAATTTTCCACAGTAAGGTTACAATTTTCTGAGTTAAACAAAAGTGGTTTCATATTTTTAGCAATTGGGATGAATTTTCTAGAAATTTATAAACTTATCGGTTAATAAAAGGCATATAAAGAATATTTCCATTTTTAGAGAAAAGTACTACACAGAAGTTCTCACATTTTATTTTACAACATTGAAGAGCACAATTTTATGAATCCACAGAAATTTGGTTTTCCTCAAAAGGAGTTACAGTGAATTTTATAGAAATATTTCAATCTCCTAGGCACCAAATAAGTTATTATTGCTTCTTTAATTTCTAGAGGTATTTTCTGTACAGAAACTGTCATATTTTATTTTACAATATTAAAGTTCACAAATTTACAGAATTAACAAAATTGGTTTCATTCAAAAATGAGTTCAAGTGACAAAGATATGGATTTACAAAGTTGAGTTATTTTTCTGTTGGAAAAATATTTCAGTTAAACATTTTTCTTCTTTTTCTTTTTCTCTCTTTCTCTCTTACAGGTGGGGTCAGCGTGGCATAGAGACAGAACAGAGCAGGCAACAGAACGGACCGTCCGTTCCCAGAGTGGATGGTCCGGCGGGTGAAACAGAGGAGGTCCGAGCCGGCGAGCTTGTCGACGGCGGCGACGGCGAACGGCGGCTCGGCTCAAGTAGTGACCAAAAGAGAAAACGTAGAGGGGACCAAGGCGAAACTATGGGTAGTGGTCTCGCGGCCGAAGGTGGCCGGAAACTCGCCGGCGGCTAGGATAAGCAGCGGAGTACTTCGAGATGGCGATGCCGATCGAGGTACGGTCAATTCCTAGCCATACTAGTGCATATATGTGCGTCTACCAGGCATCTAGGTTCTCACCGTGAGGTTGACGAGGTCTGGACGGTGGCAGCAAGGGAGGAACGATGCGGCAGCAGCGGCCGAACTTGGGAAAGACGGAAGCCGATCTCCTTGCTCGGGGCTTCGCAGCTCAATTCCTCTGGTCGGCGGTCTCCTGGAAGCACGACGACGACGTTGGCACGACTGTTTGACTTGCGGCGCGCTGGATTGGCCGGAACAGCAATGGCGTCACGGAGGCACTCTGCCGGACAAAGGCAGGGCACGGCGGCGACTTCGGCCGGCGGTTCCTAGGGCAAGGTAACGCGAAAACGGAACGATTAGAGGGTGGTAATCATGTTCTTGCAGAGGGAAGAGGATGGGGCTCACCGGAGCTAGCTGGGTTTCTGTCAAACACTGCCGGCGCCGGGGAAGATGAAGTTGCCGGCGGTGATTCTTGGGGGGTTCCGTGGGTTTTCTCGGTGGGAACGTGGAGAGGATGAGGAGGAGGTTATGATGGCGAGATTAGAGATGAAATGGTCGATGCTCTCCAAGCTACGCTATCCAGGGCTCTGTAAACTGAGAGGAAGGAAGGAAGAAGGAGGCAGTGACACGTTGGCTCATGCAATGCTGAGTTGCTCCATCTCCACAGTGCCTCTGGTGGGTCCCACATGTCAGGCAACAATGTTCTACTCATATTTAGCTAGATTTACTCTATGGCTTGTGGGTCCAAGTAGTGATGGTCTAGGAGGAGTGGAGGAGTATGGGTGAATTTCCTAGTGAAACACACTGTCACATGCTGTGCTATGGCTGACAAGTGGGCCAGGTCTTGTGGGTCCCACTGGTCAGTGACTTGAGAGAAAAGAAATCTCCAGAAACTAAGTCTTGCTAGCTGTCAAGCAGACAGTCTTTGAATTACTGTTTCACTAGGTTAATGAGGAGCATAATTCATGGGAAAATTACTAGAGGTAGAGAAAGATGTGTTCAAACTGCTGACCGAATTTCGTGGTTAGAAGTGGTCTGGTTTGCCTTTGGTGAAAATGCAAAGTGGGGCTACTGATCCAGTTTTTCTGCAGCTTGATTCATCTCCCAGTGCCTTGCTCTTATCATTTTATGTGCTTTCCTTGAGAGATAAATCAAACCAAAATTCCTGGTAGCAGGGTTCATGTTGGCACACTCTTTGGCAAAAGGGCTCTGTCTAATTAGTCTTCATTTTCATATGGTGAATTTCAGAAGTAACCCAATTTATTTCAGCTAGCTTCCTAGCTTTGCTGAGTTGAGGGACTTGTTGAAGTATTTATTGAAGTGATAAAATTATGTAAAATTTACAGTGGGTAAATTAGGTGAGATAGTTCTTACAGGAATTTTTCCATGATTAAATGTGCAGCCAAACATCTTTGGAAATTCCTTAGACCATACAAGGGCATATGTCAAAGAGAAGGATCTAGGCTGAAACTTGTTTGGAATTTTTGAGGGGTCTAAACCAATGAAATAAATTCTGGAAAAACTATATTGATTCATGATGAACAGGCTAGTATTTGAATAAATTATTTTCCACATATGTTTCTGTTCAATTTGATGCACTTTTTAGGAGTTGGGCTAATGTTGCCGATTAGGATTTTATTGTATTGATGGTTTTAAATTTTGCAAACTTTATTTTGCAAGAAGTGACAAAGCAAGAATTTAGTTTGTGCACTCTAGTGGCAGTAGATCATAACCCTTATTACTTGGAATTAGATTTGGGGCTGTGACAGAAACTATTGTGAAAGTAAAGAGATATAAAGGAGAAACTTAACCAACTCCACTATGGCCAAATTGTAAAAACACGCACAAAGAGAAGTACATGAAGAGAAGCAAAATGTTTTCTTATAGAATTTTCTTGAAAATATTTTCTTATAAGAGTTACAACTTAACTGTCAGCTATATTTTGTTTACTGATATACTTTCTTTTGCGGAGATGTTTACTGATATTTGTTATAAATGTGTTGGAACTTGCCCTTGATTTGTAATTTGCCTTTAAATACCATGATTTATAACATGCTGCCGGAGATGTTTACCATGCATGTAATGTAGAAAACACAAAACCATTCCTTATGAGCAACTGTACAGATGATTTTTTTTCTCTCTCTCTTTGCAGTGGCATGTGTGTCATTCTATGATTTTGCACTTAATCGAGAGGTATTTATGAAAATTATACTATGCCCCCTAATTTTAATTTAATTTTCCTGGAATATTCCACATTTTTAGGTAAATGAATAATATGAAACATAAATATATATAACGGAAATCAAGGGAAAAGCTAAAAGCAATAAAGCAGAACCAAACAGCTAGCCCTACTGTTTTCCAGCCCATGATGCGGCCCAACTAGCTGAGCCCAGAACTGCCTAACCGGCCTCATCCAATCCTTGAGAACATTTCAGTGGCTAATGGTGAATTCTCTATCTGGATTTCTCACTCTATTTTTTGTTGACTTTGTTTCGGTCCCTTACACCAAAAATTGATCTTCTACTGAAAAATTTCAGAACATGACTTCACTTGGTTCTATCAGAGGGATCGAACAGCATTCACAAGGGAACTCCACAAAAGGGAATTCAGACATTCAGCGCGTATACCATTAATTACCATGTCGTAATGCAGTGCCTAATTGAGAACTGATTTTGCTATATCTGCACAGCGCGTATTAGTATATGAGGCCGCGCCGTTTTCGCGGCCTCCCGCGATGTCCACGTCGGTGTGGTTTCTTTCTACCGCTGGATATGCAATGTATGGTTCGGATCTCCTGGCTGTCGATACAACCTAGCACTAACCCCATGCGGCGCCGCTAATCCCGCTGGCAAGCCCTAGTGAAGATGATAGCACTACCAGTAGCAGCCCCTCCTCCAACTCGGATATGGCTGCCCATCCCCACCATCCTCCGGCTCTACTCCACCCCCATCCGTGCCTCCGCCACAACCGCAACATCATCTTCCATCCCCCAACCTCTATCGGACGAGCTCCACCTCGTCCCTGACATCCGCTCCCCGTACAACCACATCCGCGTCGCCGACGTCTCACGCGGCGCCGCCGGCCACCCTCTCGCTGGCGCCCACCTCCTCCTCCTCGACCCCCCGGCAACATCTACTCCCTCTCCTTCCCTCGCTGCCCCCTCACCTCCACCTACTTCGACGTCTTCGCCACCCTCCCGCCCCTCCTCCCCCACGCCTCCCTCGCCGTCCTCGGCTTCGGCACGGGCTCCGCCGCCCGCGTCGTGCTTCACTTCTTCCCAGACCTCTCCATCCATGGCTGGGAGATCGACCCCGCCGTGATCTCCGTCTCCCGCGATTTCTTCGGCCACGCGGCGCTCGAGGAGGAGCACGCCGATCGCCTCTTCGTCCATGTCGGGGACGCACTCGAGGCCGAGGCGGTGCCCGGTGGCTTCGGCGGTGTGCTGGTGGACCTGTTCGCCAACGGGAGCGTGCTTCCAGAGCTCCAAAAAGAGGGCACATGGAGGCAGATAGGAGGGTTGGTGGCTCCCGGAGGGAGGGTCATGGTGAACTGCGGCGGGCCATGCGTGGAGGCGGAGGAGGGGAGGGAGGACGAGGCCGTGAAGGACGCCATGCTGCGCGCTCTAATGGCGGCGTTCGGGTATGAGATGGTGTCGGTGATGGATGTAGATGAAAGCTGGGTGGCCATGACTGGGCCGGCGGTGTTGGCGCCGGAGGAGGTGGCGGCGTGGAAGGCTAATTTGCTGCCGGAGCTACGGAGATATGTTGATATGTGGAGGCCATGCTTGCCGTGAATTATCTGAAAATCCGTGTGATTTGCGTAAATAATTACATCACCGGCTGGATGCCAATGTGTTCTTCTTGTTCCAGTTACATTTTTGAATGTCATTAGTAACAAAGCACGTCAAAAACAAATGAAATTGTCCACAAAGGGGACTTAGGCGCTACGGCCGTTCACGGCTGCTGGCGCTCGGAGTCGGATGGCGCCTGGTACTCGGTGTTCCCGGGCCTGGGAAATCGAGAAAAAAAAAACAACAGTAGCAGACATAAGCAACTTCCGAAACAACACAATAAGCAAAGGTACGAAAATGTAAACATGATTATATACATATACAAATATTTCTCTTTGTACAAGATAGGTAAAATCAGAGCGCAAGCAAGAATGGAGGCCGGGAGATGTCGTCATCCAGGGGGAGGTGATCTCACGCTCCCGGGCCACGAGTGGGTCCTAGCCGACCAACAAGGCCAGGGGCCACTGTCAGCGAAACGGGACTGGGGGCCCATATTCCCCAGGGATGCGTGGATCTTCGGCCACGTCAGCTCCTCCGGGGCCCACATTCTGCACAAGTGACGGCCGGCTACGGCCGTTTTCCCGCTAAGTGCGTGGGGGCCGAGCACAGCCCGGGCCCGGGTGCACCTTCCGATGACCGCTCGCATCCAACTCGGGCCCAGGTCCCTCCCTCAGCCCTCGGTCCCGGGACCCACAGTCTCGGTCCCAGGGCGCGTTCCTGGGGCACATTACTGGGACATTCCTGGTCCCGGGTCTCGCTCCCCGGTCTCGGGACCCACAGACTTGGTCCCGGGGCGCGTCCCCAAGGCACATTACTGGGACATTCCCGGTCCCGGGTCTCGCCCCCTGGCCCCGGGACCCACAGGCTCGGTCCCGCTGGCAGTATCTGCACCACCAACAAATCCATCCAGTTCATATGTTGAACCACTCCTAGAAACACGGTTTGAAAAGCTTGCTAGAGAATTAGTCAACATCGTCCAGGAGTACACTCCCAACGACAACGTAATTGAAATTATTTGGACGGGACAGGGAGGTTGACGAAGGTGTCCGCACGTTTTTAAGAAGCCGACCGGGCGGCATGGGCGCGGAACAGAGGTAACAGAGAGAGAGAGAGGGCTCGAGAGAGATCGAGAGAAGAGAGAGAGAGCGTGAGCAGTTGGAGGAGGAAGAAGACGACGGGGACTGACAGGTGGGCTCGCGCAGCAGAAGCAATCACGGCTGACCGCATGCGAGCACTGGCGGGGCCCGCTGGTTGGCGACCACAGTGCTCGGGGTGGGCTTGGGGCCAGCCTGGTGTGTGGGGTGTGAGCCCGGGGCGCGAGCTCGGGATCGGCTGCACGTGGTCAGGGAAGAAGAGAGGGGATGGGCCGAAAGAGTGAGGAAGTGATTCATCAGCGGCATGCGATAGCTACTGTTTGTAGGAAGTGACTCATCGGCGGTATGCGATAAGAATTCTGAGCAACTGCAGGCTGTATACTATTTATAGAAGGTGGCCGATCAACATTTATAGAACATGATCTATCTACATTTGCAGCGATATTCACGGCCTAGAAATTTATCTTGCACTTGTCTCTATGCATGCATACAAAAAGAATTTGCATATGTAAATACATGCATGCAGAGAGCAAGAGGAAACAAACAAAACTTATCGCACACTTGCTTCTGTACATGCATGCGTAAAGCAAAAAGGACGTAGAGAGAAACTTGTCTTGCACTTTCTATATATACACGCATGCAAAAAGTTAGGCGTAGCTGTTACTGGACACGTGTAGCATGCATGTTTAATTGCTCGATCGATTTGATTGCACGTCTGTTGTTCATCAGAACAGACTTGGACTGTGCTCTCTCACCCTAATTAAATTTTACATTATTTTGGTATAATATTTACAAAGAAAGGTGCCACAAGAGCACATATAGTAATTAAGTTCAGATTGCATTTTTTGGGAAGCACATACATAATACATCTAACAACCTTACAGCTAGGAGCACATTTGTCCTCAACAAATCAAACAAAACAAATGTATAGCTGTTATGTTTGATTTATCAAGAACTATATATACTTATCCACTCTTATTTTTAACTTGGCAAAGCTGCCTTTCTAAAGCACACACTTCTTCATTTAATTCATAATTGTCAACGATGATTTATCTTTCTCCTTCTTGTCTATCATCTTACAATCTAGCTTCTCTTGCAACTCAACTATCTTTTTCTCTAGTTCACAGTTCTCTCCAAGTAACTTAGTACGGTTTTGTTGCAAAAATAAGAAATATCTCTCAAGTTCATCTCTACCTTCAACAACTTCCTTGCATACTTTAGTAACCTCCATCACTCTCTTTTTCCACAACTTCAAATCATGCCGGCTGTAGTCATTGATTTTAACAAGGCCACATTTCTCTAGCCTTCGGACAGCCTTACAAGCCCCTTTTCTCATAGCTCTCTTGAAGAAACAGGTGATGTTCCTATGAATTGTCGTGGACCTCGAAACCCTTTAGGCACCCAATTTACAAGATCGACTTCAATACACGAATGGAAGATCCCATCCGCCCTTTCACCATGTGTCACTGTTGGTTTCTGAAGTCCAAGATGATTCACGATTTTCATTAGAATCTTCACATAGTTTAAAGTTACTTGAGCCATGATGAAATCCTTCAATAAAATTGTTTGAAGCTTAATTAATTGACAACCACACATAAAATCCCATTGAATATAAGCAAAAGATACTAATTAATTTTGGACATATTCATTTCCTCCTTTTCCAAGCATAGAGGTGTGATGCATAAAAAGGGAGAGATGCACACACCATATGATTATTAGCATGTTTGATTAATGACAGTTACTAATGTTTAGAAAACATACCTTGCTCCCTATTGAACTTTTGCTTGCATGTAGACATGTGTGCGGGGTAACTCTCTTGCTGCTTCGATATCAAGTATGCCCTTTTTATAGAGTCTGATCAGTGAAGTGCTTATTAATTAAACACTTTAATTTGTGCTGCACCCATATGTACTCCCTCTGTCCCACTATAAGGTAATTTTTTGGTTTCTGTGCCTAACGTTTAACCGCCCGTCTTATTTGAATTTCTAAAAAATTAAAAAAAATAAGTCATACATAAAGTACTATTCGTGTTTTATCATTTAATAATAATACAATTAATAATCATAAAATTTTTTGAATAAGATGAATGATTAAACATTGTACCAAAAAAGTGAAAAATAGATTCTTTCTAGAACGGGGAGTAGTAAAAGAGGGGTGGAGAGCATGACAGCTTTATCCATTCTACATGATCTTGCTCTACGCTTTATCGGCATTTTATACCTGTCAACTAGCACAAGTGATAGGTCATGTCAATGTGGCAGCTATTGTACCATGGTCATGCACTATTGCCCACTCTAGCCATTCAACCGTAAGAATAAGCTATCCTTCCTTCCTATACACATAGGCATTGGCATACCATGCATGAAGGGCAGTCCCTGCCTATTTATACAAGAACTTTCTCACCATGCTTCTCATCCATGGCCATATTGCTTCAGGTAAAAATAAGCCATCGATAAATGGAAATTACAATTATTAAAGACTGCCAGTCAAATGACTACTTGCTCATTCTAATATTATTATTAGATTAGAGAAAAGAAACGATGATATGCGTGAACTGATTTTGCCCGGGAGTTTTTTTACCCCTAAATCATACTCCACACAATCACAAAAATATTGTGCCTCCTTCCTAAAAATAGATCATCCTAAGCATAACTCTTTGCATGTGTTCATATATAGAAAGCGCAAGACAAATTTCTCTCTGTATCATTTTTGCTTTCCGCATGCATGTACAGAAGCAATCGTGTGATAAGTTTTGTTTGCATCCTCTTGCTCTCTATATGCATTTACAGATGCAAATTTCTTTTTTATGCATGCATAGAGACAAGTGCAAGATAAATTTCTGAGCCATGAATATCGCTGCAAACATCAATGGATCATGTTCTATATATAAACAGTATATAGTCTGTACAATGTCACTCAATAGTATCTATTATGTAATGTTCTGCATGCAAGCTGAAAAGAACATATCACTCAATAGTATTCATCATGCAGTAATAGTGTTATGCATGCAAGCTGAAAAGAACAGGTACAGGCTTTACGTCTGCTAGGCCGCGCCGTTTTCGTGGCCTCCTGCGATGTCCACGTCGGTGTGGTTTCTTTCTATCGCTGGATATGCAATGTATGGTTCGGATCTCCTGGCTATGAATGCAACCTAGCACTAAGCCGAAGCCAATAGGTCACCGATTCCTGCAGGGCCTAAACTGGCACGCCGCGCAGCGCCAGCTAAGTCATGCAAAGCACTGACCTGTTCCTGCAACGGCAAGGGTGGTAAGCCACCAGCCCCGCCGCCATACCGTGCGCTCTGCCACCAGCGGCCACACCGTGTTTTGCCCACGCATGGTCATGACATCGAACAGCCATCCTCCCCGACCCGGCCACCCCACGGCAAGCCTCTGTGCCTGCGTCCTCCCAGCCTCCTCCAGTACTTCGCGCCTCGGCCAATTTAATCGTCACCCGCGGGAGCCCTGTCGCCGTAGCAGTTTCCCCGCGTCGTAGCGGCGGCCACCGTATCCGCCGCGCCTCAGCACCGCTCCGAGCGAGGCAAGTGAGCGGAAACCTCCTCCCTTACCACGGAAAGTCCCCCACGAGCACTGCACCGGCCAGAATGCCACTGGCACAGCGGATTTCGCCGGAAAAACCCGAGCTTCGCCTCGCCGCCCCCGCACAGCTGCGCTCTGCCGTCCCTTGGCCGCCATCCGCTTTGAGCCCACTGGGCATCGCCCCGAAGGCCGAAAGCTCCGCCGCCGCACTCAACCTCCCTAGGAGACCGCCGCCTCTCCGGCGTCCGAGGTCCCGAACCGCCGCGCCGCCATACCAAACCATGGTCGCATCCTTACGCCACCTCAGCCCAGCGGTGGACGCGGTCCCCGCCGGCCTCCCTTCACCGGCCTTCCCGGGCTCCGGCCTGGCCAGGCTCCACGCACCCATCCCTAGCTCACCCGCGCGTCAAGGGCGAGAACCAGAGACACAGCGAGAGAGCGAACGAGGGACAGCAGAGAAGAGAGGAACAGGGGAGCGATGGGGAAAGTAAGAAAGAGATTAAGAGGAGAGGTGAGAGTCTGACAGTGGGCCCACTTCGTTTTAGGCTAATGATGCGATTGAGTTGATGACGGGACTTGTGAATATCAATGACAGTGGGCCTGGGACTAAGTTGATGGCGGCCTTCTCGTGAACCACCGCAGCTTCCTCGCGCACGGTGATCTCACGCTCCCGGGCCGCGAGCCCGGCCTCTTGGGTCTGGACGTGTCCCTCTCGGGAGGATATTTCCTTCTCCCGCGCCTCCATCTCTGACCGGGCGCGGGAGGCTTCGTCGGCGGCAGATTTGGCGCCGGCCTCCAATTCGGCGACGCGTCTCTCCGCCGCTTCGAATCTCCCACTACGGCCCTCGATTCGTGGGCCATAGGTGGGAAGTTATAACCAAGAAAGGAATCATGGCTGTTGGTCATCCCATCTCATCTTTTATCAAACCAGGTGGGCCCCACGTCCCCTCGTATCTCCAAGACGTGGCCATGTTCCTGCCTGGAGCGGGTCTCGGCCGAGCAACAGGGCCAGGGGCCACTGCCGGCGAAACGGGACTGGGGGCCCCACATTCCCGGGGACGCGTGGATCTTCGGCCACGTCAGCTCCTCCGGGGCCCACATTCTGCACAAGTGACGTCCAGCTACGGCCGTTTTCCCGCTAAGTGCCTAGGGCCCGAGCACTGCCCGGGCCCGGGTGCACCTTCCCTGGGCGCGTCGCGACGACCGCTCGCATCCAACTAGGGCCCGGGTCCCTCCCCCGGTCCCGGGACCCACAGTCTCGGTCCCGGGGCACATTACTGAGACATTCCCGGTCCCGGGTCTCACCCCCGGTCCCCGGACCCACAGGCTCGGTCCCGACGCGCGTTCGCCCCCCGGCCTCGGGACCCACAGGCTCGGTCCCGCCCGACTCGGCTGGGCAGGGCTCGGCCACCCGATGCCGCCTCCCGACCTCGGCCACCCGTCGCCGCGACCTCGGCCGCCCGTCGCCGCCTCCCGGCTCGCCTCCTGACCTCGGTCGCCTCTCCCGACTCGGCCGCCTTCCGACTCGGTTGGGCAGGGCTTGGCTGCCCGACGCCGCCTCCTGACCTCGGCCGCCTCTCCCGACTCAGCTGGAGCATCGATGTACCGTTGAACTCAACGCTTTAATTCCTAAAATAATAAATATTTATAATAAATTAGATAAATATATATGTTCTATTTGTCTGTACGAATAGTTTGAGAGGTTTCTTATTCCGAGAAATATTTGTTTCCGTATTCATGTCCGATCCTATTCGAACCGTATTTGTATTTGAAATAATTCGTATTTGTTTCCGTATCTGAGTTATACGTATCCGTTTCCGTATCCGACTAAAAATATGAAAATGAATACGGTACGAGCATTATCCATCCGTATCCGCTCCGTTTTCATCCTTGATATGGCATGAAACTTACGTGGTATTAGAAAAATATAAAAAACTCAATAGAACCCACATATCAGACAAAAATAATAAAAAATAGTGGTCCCGCATGTCATTCCGTTCCCTCTCTCCCTTTACCCTCTCTCTCTACCCCTCTCAGTGCCTCGGCATCTGCGGCGGCGTGCGCTCGCTGGAGGAGGCGGCCTCGAAGTCTAGCAGGTGGCGAGAGAAGGCGACCGACCTTCTGCTCCCCATCGGCAACGGAGAAGGACACGCTCGCTCCGGCCCAGACACTGCAGCGGTGAGCTCCAACTCCGCCTCCGCGCATGTGGTCTGTGTCAGCCTCGCCGACTGCCGTATGCGTCGCAGCGACGACCATGAGCTCGGGGAGGGTGATGACCACGACCTCAGGGAAGGTGACGACGGTGACACAGATCTGCGGCGGCGATGACGGTGGAAAGGTCGGGTACAGATCCAACGAGCTCGAGCTCTACATGTCCCCATGCCCGCTTGTTGACGCCGAAAATCGCCGGGTCCCGGTTCGGCGTCTGGGTGACACGCGAAGGCCTGGGAGATTTGCTTCACTCCAGTGCAGGTCCTAAAGTTTGAGGTTCGTAGGCGTGCCAGTCAATTTGACCCTGTAATTGACAAGGAGGAAAATGTTAGATCAATGAGCCAATCGGCTGGAAGCCGATCTAGACTCGTTTCATCAGCCGATGGCCGATGCACACTGTAGCACTTATACATCGGCTTAGGTCCGATGACGGCAAGAACAATAATGTAATAATAAACAAATGTCATGCTAGCCGATCATCGAAGGGATATTCGAAAACCGGCTATAAGCTAGATAAAGTAAACAAGTATAATGCATAAATAAATCAAATAGATCCTAGCTGATCATGATCTAGTGTTACTGGTGTTGTTGTGAAGGTATGCCAGCACCCGGGCCCTTGCTCCCAAGATCTTCGTCCGCTATCCGGGCCCATATACTGGTCCTTACCCGGGCTCATGCCCGGGCCCTTACCTGGGGTCGTGCCCGGGAACCTGCTTGTACTTGTGCTTGGATCGGCAGAATAAACCCATCGGCTAGCCCTTAACCGATTGTGACAATAATACAGGCAAGAACATATAATAAAATATGCAATAACGCAAATCGTAAATAATTGATAAGCTAGCCGACCGCTTAACGAAGCGAACACAGGATAAAACAACAAATAAATGTAGTCGGCTTTAACAGGTAACTTATCGGCTAAGCGCTCCGATAACACCATCGCACAACACCATCGGCTTATTAAGAGTAAAGCTATTATTGTCAGTCTAGTAGATCGGACCTAACCGTTGCAGCACAGACCGATAACGATAACAATGCCTCAATGAGCCGATAGATATAATGCGATCGTGATGAAAATAACTTACCGGCTATGCGCTCCGATAAAACGTCTGCACACGATGCATCGGCCTAGCAGGATCGACTTATCACTAGCAGTTCAGTAGGTTGGACCTAACCGATGCAGCACGAACTGGTGATAAATCGCTCCCAGCAAGTCGATACAGCCTGTGCACGCGTGATGTGATATACCTAATCAATCTATGAGATCAAACTGAACTGATGCAGCCATAGATAAAGTAAATATATCGTGGTAAGCCGACTACCATAAACCAACTAGAATATCGGACCTAACCGAGGAAGTCCTAGCCGATTGGTAGTCGGTGTGACGAGACTTACCCTCTCGCAGGAGTTCGGACCTAACCGATGCAGCCCGGCTCGAGAAGCAGGATCCCGTCAAAGGGGTGGCGATGCGCCGAGTTTGTATTGATCGTTGTGATGTATTACAAGGTCCCCGGGCATACGTATATATACCCCGAGTTACATGAGTCCTTATAGGACACGATATATGATTTCCTATCTATAACAGAAAACGCTAACGAGGCCTGACCGGACACGAGGTCAGGTTTCCTAAAAGAGATAAACCTTTTCCTAATAACTATAGTAATTAACTGCCACGCGCGGTCTTCACGGCTCCTTCTCAGACTCGGTCTGCTTCTTGGATCAATTTCCATTATCCGACTGCAACCGTCCTCTTGACCGAATCTGATACAGGTCCTTACCAAATTTTGGCGTTAACACATGCCCCTAATTTCGGAGTTTTCTGTAGGATTCCGAAATTCTTCCAACTTGGCCTCTAGATTTCTCCATACCGAGCGGCCCAAGATAGCCCACTTGCCATAAATGTTTGAAAACAGTGCCAACGGCTCAATTCCCGCTCGGCTGTCATACCTTTATAAAACGCTTCGTCTTCTTGCCCTCTTTTTTATACTTTCACATCACCAGAGCACCACCGCTTCATCTTCCACATCCTCACCAAGCTCTAGCGAATCTAGACGAATTACTGCAACCTCTCTCTCCGTCCGTGACCCCTGCAACCTCTCCTATTTCTGCGGATGCAACAGCATCGTGCAATTCCTGAGGTAATCTTCTCACCCGGTTATTTTTCCCCAATCTGCAATCTGTACGAACCCGATTTGCCATGTTCTTCACCTGTTCTTCGTCGTGTTCTTGTCTACTGTAGCATCTCAGAGCCCAGATCCTGATTCCGGCCGCCGATTACCCCTGCTTTTTCTATCATGGCCCCATGGGCAGCGAAGATCCACCGATTTCATCAGTGCCGAAACCCAACGCACTCCCTTCAAGAACTCGGCCATGTTGGTCAGTGACTGGACCAACAGCTTCAGGTCCTGGCCGAGCAGATTGCCCGGATGGAGAGACTGGTACATCAGAGTATCGGCTGCAAAGAGGATCTATTGGGAAGAATCTCACATCGGCACTGCATCAACCTCTCCTGGCCGATATGGAAAGGAATGAATCTCTGCTCGCATCGGCCTCGTACTTCTGGTCTGATGCTCTCAATGCCTTTCTGTTTGGTCATGGGCCGATGACCCCCACTCTGCTAGATGTGACCATGCTCACCTGCCTGGACACGACAAGCTACATCAACCCCTTCAAACTCCGGTTCAAGCCTGCCCACCGGCTCCAAACAAAAAACATCGGCGGCTGGTCCAGGTATATATCTCTTCACAACAAAGGAACTGACCGGTTGTGATCGGGAGAGCACGTCGCTTTTCTGAACTTGTGGTTGGAACGGTTCGTCTTTGGTGGCGCAACCCTCGGCCCGACGACCAATATGCAATGCCTAGCAGAGTGCTTGGCCGATAGGAAACAAATTCCGTTAGGCACTATCTCCTTGGCGCCACCTACCAGCTGCTTCATCAGGTGGAACTAAGCTATCGGCCGGCCAGCCCGTCGGCCACATGGGGGTCCTTGGTGGTCGTACAGCTCTGGCTTAATGTTTACACCTCCAAGGCCATCCCAGAAACTTCCCTCCTCAAGCAATCCTTCCCAGCTGATTACCCAGAAGATCAAGACCCCATCTACCGCCGATGCATCTCTATGGGTGAGGCTGCATCGGCCCTTTCTGGCGGCAAAATTTCCCCCGCCGAAGGTAATCCGTGGTTCAAGGGGGTTTATTATGGCTTTACCAGGGATGCTACTCTTTGGTTCGCTTACAATGACGCATCATCATTCGAGATGCCTTCCAACTTTGATCCACTCAAAAGCTCTGAACGATGATCAATCTAAAGCCATATTCCTATCGGCCATCAGTCCTTGCCTGCTGCCAACCGCTTTTCTCTGGGCCGAACTCAACCATCGTATGAGTTCTACCACCCATCAACCAGCTCCCGTCAACTCGGCCTTGGCCAGCTTCGATCGGCCTGTTCTTCACCGACAAACTCCAGGCTCGGGGCACGGTCAGCAGCGCCCTGGAATATGATCGGCTGCGGTCTTTGACAGACTCCCTCCTGCTAGGCGCTGCCACCGAGGTGTACGTCTGCACTGCCAACACCAAGCCTTTTGTTCGATGGTGGTCGGAATGGAAAAAACATCTGTTCTGCTTAGCGCCCACTTGTTATTGCTCCCGTCTGGATGCCGACTATGTTGAATCTGACAACGAGGTAACTCTCGCAAGCTTCAAATATCATCCTCAATCGTCTTTGACCCTTACTTTGCAGGCCACCAGCGTCGAGCCCCCATCAACAAGCAACAGCGGTCGGCCGATTCTGTACCAACCCTCATCAGCCGCTCCGAACTTAGGACGCGACGCTCCATCTCCACGGCTCTTCTCAAGGCGCCTCGGCCGATGGGACAAAAGCGGAAGAAGTTAGCGCATCGCCCCTCTTTGAAGAAGCAGAAGACCGATGCCGATGTCGCTGCTCCAACGCCACCTTCTCCTCAAGCAACATCGGCTCCCCCATCCCCTCAGGTATGCGCCAAATCTTGTTATCGTCATTATCCACTCTCTCATTTATTTTACCAAATCCTTTTCAGCTTGGGTCATCGGCTCCAGAACCTCAACATTCTTCTGACATCCTTCCAAGTGACCGAACCGATAGCTTCTCCAGCTCCCCCTCTTTCAAAGCACCAAAGTCCTCCAGCCATCGACGAGACTGCTTCTATTCCATCGGCTGACATCGGCCCCTCTGAAGAACAAACCCACTCATCCTACCGAAGCCGATGTTACCCCGATCTGCCGACGTCCTTCCTCAGGTAACCTTTGTCATGCTCGCACTTTGCTTCTAATCTCTTATTGATCACCTTTCCGATACCAATTTTGCAGTCCTTGACCGACTTGTTCTCCTTCGACATCGCGTCAATATCTGGAGGTAGAAGAAGCTACAGCCACCAGTGCAGCCTCCAAACCGTCCTTCTCAGCCGATGTGCGCGAGTATTTAACAAGCATCATCAGTCGGCTGGAAAATCCAATCGATGCCACTGGTAGAAGACTGCGGGCCAATCCGAGCAAGATTTGCAGACATCGAACACCACCTGCCCGAAGAGCTCGTTGATGCATTGACCCCCGCAGCATACCTGGAGTCTCATAGGTTTAAACTTATCAAGCTCAGACAGCGTATAGCCGATCGTGCTGACCAACAGAAGATAGCCCAAGACATCCAAACGATCGGCTATCAGCCCAGATAGAACAAGAAACTTGATGACATGGCAGCTGTCCCCCAAGAACTCAATCCAAGCTAAATCAACTGAAGAAAAAGGAAGCCGATTTGCTGGGAGAACTTGAAAAAGTTCGCAAGGATCTTGAAGACACAGAATCCCAGCTCATCGGCCTGCCGCAAGCCATCCAAGATCAAGAAGCCAAAGTCACAGCAGCAGTGCGCCAAGTCATCCATCGCGCAAAAGCTTGAAAGTCATCCCAGGCTCTGATGAAAGACGATATCCGGGCCATCAATGAAATTGATCAGATCCGTCTGCGCGCAATCGAAACTATCCGAAAGTTTTTGTAAGCCTTAAACCTTTATAACTGACGATTTTCCGGAACATGCCGATCACCCTTCTGCTGTCATGTAACCAGATCGACTCTGCTACTCATCTCTCTCATCCCTGATAATTTTTCCGCTTATTTTAATCTAAAGGCGATATCAATTGATATCGGCTGTCTTTAAGCGACGTACAAAAACATCGGCTTTCCGAATTGCTTAGAAATCGGCTGTACTTAACCGATTTAAGAGTTGATCCAAACGCTAGGGTAGTATTTCTTGAGATATTTCCCATTAAGTGCTTTAGCAAACTCCGTCCCGTCAAGATCTTTAATATATATGCGTTACCAGGCACACAGCGATTAATCCGATAAGGCCCTTCCCAATTAGGCGACCATTTTCCGAACTTATTATCTCTGGACCCGATCGGCAAAATCAACTTCCACACAAGGTCCCCCTCGGCAAACGACTTATTCACCACCTTTTTGTTGTAATGCCGAGCTGCCCTAGCCTTATTCTCCTTGATTCTTTCCAGCGCTCTCAACCGATTCTGAGCTAAATCTTCAAGTTCATCTGCCATCAAGTTATAATAATCATCGGCCGTCAATTGATTCTGCAAAGAAAGTCTTCTAGAGCCGATGTTAGTTTCCCATGGTAAAACCGCCTCATGTCCATATACCAACTGATACGGCGGTACCCGAGTAGACCCGTGGCATGCCATCCGATAGGCCCATAGTGAATCGGCTAATGTAGAATGCCATCGCCGTGGCTGCTCATCAATTTTCCGCTTAATCAACTTGATCAAAACTCTTGTTGAAGCTTCTGCTTGCCCATTGGCTTGAGCATAATAAGGCGATGAATTTAATAACTTGATTCCCATACTGGCAGCAAACTGTTGAAACTCATCAGAAACAAAAATAGACCCCTGATCAGTAGTTATCGTCTGAGGAATCCCAAACCATAAATGATATGCTCCTTGATAAATTCAATCGCTTCTTTGGACGTGACCTTCTTCAAAGGAATTGCCTCTACCCACTTGGTGAAATAATCTGTTGCTGCCAATATAAACTTATGTCCCTTACTTGATGAGAAAAATCTGGACCGATCATATCAATTCCCCATCCTCTGACGGCCACTTTGATGATAGGATTCATAGCCGATGCCGGTGCCCGCTGTTATATTCCAAACTTCTGACAATCTTGACATCCTTTATAATACCTAAAGCAATCTTCCAGCATTGTCGGCCAAAAAATACCCTACTCTTCTCAACAACCACTTTCTTATGAGCCGATTGATGATCCACAGATGCCTTCTGCACTTCACACATAACCACTTTGGCTTCTTCCAAATCCAGCATCTAAGCAGAACTCCCTCAAACGTCCGATAATACAACTCCTCATCAAGTAGCACATATTTTAGTAGCTTTATACGAATCTTCCTGGAAACAGACTGCGACGGGTTTCGTAAGTAATCAATTATCTCCTGTCTCCATCATCGGCCTTTTCTGCCACATCAATATCGGCTATCTCCACCTCAACCTGCCTATTCAGCCGAATATCCTGAAGCAATCTGTGCAAGATTCATTGGCTTCCAAATTCTGCTCCCTAGGAATATGATTCATTGACACCATCTTGAAATCCTTCAACAAATCCACGCACTCTTCATAATATGACCTCAAACATCATCCCTGCACTCATATTCTCCAGATAACTGTTTGATCACCAACAAAGAATCACCAATAATCTCTATAATATCGCCCCGATCTCCTTTAATAGTTGAAGTCCTTTCAGCACCGCCTCGTACTCCGCCTATTGTTAGTCCATAAGGCTTAATTGTAAAAGCAAACTCAAAACTTGCCCCCCGAGGCGACACAATAACCAAACCGATACCAGATCCATGCCTGCAAACCGATCCATCAAAAAATAAGACCCCGGGATCGGCTCCACATAGTCCTCGTGAGACCCCCTGTGCTGGACAATAAAATCGGCCACTGCTTGTCCTTTGATTGCTTTAGCCGATTCGTACCTCAAGTCAAACTCTGTCAAGGCAAAAACCCACTTGCCAACTCGCCCTTTCAAGACTGAGCCGACAACATATATTTGACCACATCGGCCTGGCAAACTACTGTACATTCAGCCGATAGGATGTAATGCCTCAACTTTGTACACGAGAAATATAAACAAAGCATAACTTCTCCACCGCTGGATATCTCGTCTCAGCATCCAAAAGTCTCCTACTTAGATAGAACACAACTCGCTCTTTACCTTCAAATTCTTGGATCAAAACAGAACCGATGGACTTCATCGCCGACAAGTATAATCTGAACGGCACTCCTCCCTGCGCGGAATCAAAACAGCGGGGAACTAAGATAATTCTTGATCTCGTCAAACGCCTTCTGCTGCGCTGCCCCCCACACAAATTCTTGATCGGCTTTCAACTTCAATAACGGCCGTGAAAGACTCAATTCTCCCTGATAAATTTGATATGAATCTCCTCACAAAATTAATCTTGCCGATCAACGATTGCAACTCTGTCTTATCGCTTGGTGGCTCTGCGGTCTAATGCTCTGATACTTCGCTGACTAACTTCAATCCCTCGCTCATAACCATAAAACCAGAAATTGCCCAGCCGATACACCAAAAGCACACTTATTGGGATTCATTCTTAGTCCGTATTTCTTGGCCCTCTCCAGCACTCTTCGTAAACTCGGCTATATGGCTTTCCCCACTTTTAGATTTAACCACCACATCATCAATGTAAATTTCCACCAACAAACCGATGAGATCATGAAATATATAATTCATTGCTCTTTGATAGGTTGCACCGGCACTTTTCAATCCAAAAGTCATTACTACCCACTCATACAAACCGATAGCTCCAGGACATCGGAACGCAGTCTTGTGTATATCCTCTTCGGCCATGAAAATCTGATTGTATCCTGCATTGCCGTCCATGAAGCTGATAATCTTGTGGCCTGACGCTGCATCCACCAACAAATCCGCTATCGACATCGGTACTCATCCTTGGGGGTAGCTTTATTTAGATCCCGGAAATCAATACATATCCTCAATTTCCCATTTTTCTTCTCCACCGGGACGATATTAGAAACCCACTCAGCATATCGGCCACGGCCTTATGAACTTGGGCATCGTACAACCTTGTGATCTCCGCCTTGATCGGTTCATATAATTCTGCCTTGAATCTCCTTGGAGCCTGCTTGAATGGCCGATACCCTGGTTAATAGCGGTAGCCGATGTTCAACAATCGATCGGCTTAATAGCTCATGGTACTCCCAGGCGAAACAATCCCGATACTCCTTCAACAATGCTATCAATTCTTCTCGTAGCTCAGGACTTAATTTTTTGCTTATATACGTCGGCCTTGGTCTATCTCCTGGTCCTATATCATCTCTTCCAAATCATCACCGACGTAAATCCTTGCCCCAATTTCCCCTCGAAACCAAGTCTTCAATGGAGCCCATCAGACAGTAACAATTCAGAGCCCGACTTGCTGGATCGGTGTATCCCCTGGCTAGTAACCTTGAGGTAATCCCTTCCCAAACTCTTCCGGATAGGCAGTCAACACCATCGGCTTCCCAGACTGGTAGATCGGTCATGGCAATATTGGTCGACCAACCCAACCGATCTGCTTGCACCACCTCGACTTGATCTCCCTGCCACTGTATTAGACATTGATGCATTGTCGAAGGCACGCAACAGTTCGCGTGAATCCAGGTCCCTGCCGAGAAGCAAAACTATATGACCCCTTTCCGTCAATTTTACAAAAAACGTGGTGGGGTAATGTCTTACTCCCTACTGTCAGCTCCACATTCAATACGCCTTTCGCTTCAGATGAATTCCCACCGAAGTCTTTTAGCCACCATATTGTCTTGCCTCATCAGGTCTTCGGTAGTCTTTCCCAATTTCGGAACGTAGCATGAGGCATTGAGGTTAACAGCCGCTCCCCCATCAACCAACATCTTTGTCATCGGCTTGCCCATTTACGTATCCCTCCTGATGAGAATATAACGGCTTTAAGTGCCGATGCTCTGACTTCTCAGGTTTATCAAATATAGCTTGATCAGATTGCAACATAGTTGAGCGAAAACCTCCTCATCTCCTTCTTTCATCTGATGAAAGCGCTTTATACTCCGAGGCAAAAAGAACACCATATTTACCGGTGCTATACGTCCTCATCGTCCTTACTTCTTCACTTGCCAAACTTGCCTAGTCTTTTTGGGACGATGATCAACCTCCTCTGACACCTGGCATTGAACTCCTTTTGCTGTTCTCGGTGTCGTAGCCGTTTGTGCCCTTCTCTTCTGATTCTTCGTGAAATATGCCCGCTAGGGACACCACTGAGGATTCTACTGTTTCCCATGCGCTTCCTCTTCATCTTCTTCAAATGAACTCTTCATGGATCGGCCCCAATCGGCTATGAACTGATGTTCTTTCCCAGAGCGACCGATCCCGCGAAACACTCCTTTGGCTGGCGATCATGCCCGGATTTCCCTTACCGCTGCACTCGGGGCAATTTCAGCTGATGGCAATCTCATCCCTTGATCCCAGCAGAAACGAAAAAACGGGCAGTCCCAATGCGGATTATATTGTTCCGGTCATCCCCCTGTTCATCGTACCTTGAGTACTTCTCTATCATACCTGATGAAGTAATCCTCGATTTACTCTGACGTTTTCCTTCATCGGCTTGAGTCCTGGACGATGACCCCGCATAGACCATGTTTACGGGAACGGGTGCCCATCTATCTTCATTGGCTTTTTATCTTCAAACTTGATTCGTCCTTGCTCAACGGCCAGCTGAATTTGTTGCCGAAAAACCTTACACTCGTTAGTATGGTGCGATATCGCGTTGTGCCATTTGCAATACTTCTTCTTCTCTTAGTTCTTCGGCTGATGGAATCACGTGGTTTGGCGGCAATTGTATTTGCTTTTCCTGCAACAACAATCAAAGATCTTATCGGCTTTGCTCACATCAAAATCATATCGTTCCTCTTTGCCGATATCTTTGACCCATGGCATGATACCGACTGTCTTGTTCCTGGCCCACTCCGCCAATCCAACCTCAGCGTCGGATTCCTCATCATCTGAATCCGTTGAATAGACCTGAACCTGAGCAACTCTTCCTCTGGGTACTTGTCCTTTTTCGCCTCTTGAAATCGGCTTTCATGAGCCGATACCTTCTGTACTAGGTGCGACAAAAGATTCGAACTCTTGAGACGAAAACCTTTCTCTGATTGGCGCCAAGAGTCCCTGAAAAAGCTAGATCGGCCAGATGCCCATCGCTTCAGGTTTAAACTATAACACCGGCTTCTGATATTCCCGAAATCGCTGAATGTATTCCGGTACTTTTCATCTGGTCGCTGCTTAACCGATGTCAAATCTGACAGTCTCAGCTCGTGAATCCCAGCGAAGAAATATTTGTGAACTGTTTCTCCAGATCGGCCCACCCCCGAACAGAATTCGGCACAGGTAACGAGGAGAACCATGTAAAAGCCGATCCAGATAGTGATAGAGGGAAAAAACTAACCCTTAGGGCCTCTTCAGCCGATGCTTCCCCGCACTGCGCCAGAAATCGGCTGACATGTTCTACTGTAGATGTGTTGTCCTGCCCTGAAAACTTAGAGAAATCCGGGACCCTGTATCGGTGTGCAACGGAACCTGTCAAACCACTCAGGATATGGGTGCCGATACATGAACGCTTGTTCCTTGGGCTGATCCCGAACTGCTCCCTTACTATTTCCTCAACCCGTGCCGACAAATCTTCCTCTCTTGCATTCTCCTGTTGATACTGCTGATACCATCGGCGGGGTGTATGCCGATTCTGTCTGCGATACTCCCTCTGGTAAGTACTGGATCGGCTCCTCCTCCCGGATATTCTTGCTGGTATCCCCCATAATAAATAGATCGGAGATATCCAGGAGGGATATCCCTGTTGCCCCCCGGCCTGGGTTTTGCGCGAACAAGTGTTCTGGTATATCCTTGCTAATGTTGTAATTAAACTTGGCCTGGCTCTATCTTCGTGGAGAAAAACAGGACCCCGAGTTGGCTCTTGGGCAATCCGAAATCCATCAACAGTCTTCTTGATAAGGTTATGCAATGTATTTACTAAAGACCCCTGACTGATTGATGAGTGCGTGGTGCACAGCCTCGTTGGACCATCTCCTGTAAAGGCTTTGATTGGTGGACTCTCAGGTTGTGTGCGGCTCGATTCTCCTACCAGTACTGGTTTTGGAAACTGAGACTTCTGAATCGCCCTTGTCTTGTCATACTGAAGGATTCTAAACACAGCTTCTGGAAATTGTCCATGGTCTGGTTCAACTTGCCGTTTTTTCTTCAGTTAGATCCTCCATGTGACCGGAATTACGTTGTCGTCTTGACTTCTTTTCCAGCCATGTTGAAATCTTGATTGAAACAATGTTTGTTGGAATTCTGGCTTAAAACTTCGTGGTCCCACCGGGCGTGCCAAAGCGTTGACGCCGAAAATCGCCGGGTCCCGGTTCGGCGTCTTGAGGTGACACGCGAAGGCCTGGGAGAGATTGCTTCACTCCAGTGCAGGTCCTAAAGTTTGAAGGTTCGTAGGTGTGCCAGCAATTTGACCCTGTAATTGACAAGGAGGAAAATGTTAGATCAATGAGCCAATCGGCTGGAAGCCGATCTAGACTCGTTTCATCAGCCGATGGCCGATGCACACTGTAGCACTTATACATCGGCTTAGGTCCGATGACGGCAAGAACAATAATGTAATAATAAACAAATGTCATGCTAGCCGATCATCGAAGGATTATTCGAAAACGGGGGCTTATAAGCTAGATAAAGTAAACAAGTATAATGCATAAATAAATCAAATAGATCCTAGCTGATCATGATCTAGTGTTACGGTGTTTGTTGTGAAGGTAATGCCAGCACCCGGCCCTTGCTCCCAAGATCTTCGTCCGCTATCCGGCCCATATACTGGTCCTTACCCGGCTCATGCCCGGGCCCTTACCTGGGTCGTCCCGGGAACCTGCTTGTACTTGTGCTTGGATCGGCAGAATAAACCCATCGGCTAGCCCTTAACCGATGTGACAATAATACAGGCAAGAACATATAATAAAATATGCATAACGCAAAATCGTAAATAATTGATAAGCTAGCCGACCGCTTAACGAAGCGAACACAGGATAAAAACAAAATAAATGTAGTCGCTTTAACAGGTAACTTATCGGCTAAGCGCTTCCGATAACACCATCGCTTATTAAGAGTAAAGCTATTATTGTCAGTCTAGTAGATCGGACCTAACCGTTGCAGCACAGACCGATAACGATAACAATGCCTCAATGAGCCGATAGATATAATGCGATCGTGATGAAAATAACTTACCGGCTATGCGCTCCGATAAAACGTCTGCACACGATGCATCGCCCCTAGCAGGATCGACTTATCACTAGCAGTTCAGCAACTAGGCTCGCGACCTAACCGATGCAGCACGAACTGTGATAAATCGCTCCCAGCAAGTCGATACAGCCGTGCACACGTGATGTGATATACCTAATCAGTCTATGAGAATCAAACTAGAACTGATGCAGCCATAGATAAAGTAAAAAATATATCGTGGGTAAGCCGACTACCATAAAACCAACTAGAATATCGGACCTAACCGAGGAAGTCCTAGCCGATTGGTAGTCGGTCCAACTGACGAGACTTACCCTCTCGCAGGAGTTCGGACCTAACCGATGCAGCCCGGCTCGAGAAGCAGGATCCCGTCAAAAGGGGTGCGATCTGCGCCGAGTTTGTATTGATCGTTGTGATGTATTACAATCCCCCGGGCATACGTATATATACCCCGAGTTACATGATCCTTATAGGACAACAGATATATTGATTTCCTATCTATAACAGAAAAACGCTAACGAGGCCTGACCGGACACCCGAGGTCAGGTTTCCTAAAAGAGATAAACCTTTTCCTAATAACTATATAATTAACTGCCACGCGCGGTCTTCACGGCTCCTTCTCAGACTCGGTCTGCTTCTTGGATCAATTTCCATTATCCGACTGCAACCATCCTCTTGACCGAATCTGATACAGGTCCTTACCAAATTTTGGCGTTAACACCACTGCCATCCTCCCACCTCGTAGGACCGTAGAGCTCAAGGTGGGCGACCAACGAGCTTCTCGGACATGGTGGGATCTAACCGGCGCATACAAACAGTACGATGTTCGCGGCAAGCTCCCAGGCCGACGCACGATGGCGTGAACAGCTACATGGCCAAGCCCCACCGTGGCGCGGCGAACGAGCGGATTCCTCGACGCGCCGTGCTCTCAAGCCGCAGCCACCGGGGAGAGAGCAGGGGCGGGAGAGGGGTGAGGTGGAGGGGAGTGGACCCACTGACTTGTGGGTCACGCTAATATTTTTATCTTTCTGCGTGACATGTCGGGTCCCATATATTTGTTTTAGTTTTAATTTTTTATTTTTCTTCATACTAATAAGCACCACGTCAATGCCGCACGAGACGAAAACCAGTCAAATAAGCCATAGGCACCACGTCAGCCAAATCAGCTCTTCAAAAAAACTCGATTTACACTTTTTTAGAAGTTAGAAGATATTCTATACCTGATTTTAGGAGGTTAAGGGCGTAAATAAAACTCGACCCATAGTTAAGAACTAAAGTGGACTTTTTCTTTAAAAGAACTCCCATTGCATCACAAGAAGTCTCTAACAAGTGACAAACATCTGTAAAAAAGCCAATGATACGATTTATCTACCTTATAATACATCTACTTTATAATTTAACAACTTGTTTTACTTGTTCATCACATCATTGGCAGATGACTGGCCTGATCTTTCACACGTGCCATCACACTCACAGCATCAATGACATATGACATGTTAGAAATATGTCAGGACCATTACTAGTCAAATGAAAAAAAATCAAGGTGTCATGATAGATGGTGATGCCAATAACAGACAAAAGCAATGACCAAACAGTAACGTCGTGTCGGAGTAAGGAACTCCAACCGCGGGAGTCTAGGGACCCCCTTTGAGGGTTCGTGCCAGGGGCGTCCTAGTTGTTCCGAGACAGAGGAAGCTGCGGCGTCCGGTGGATGGCACATAAGGGAGACAGGAGAAGTATACAGGCTCGAGCCGCGCGGAGGCGTAATACCCTACTCCTGTGTGTGTTTGCTATGTGGAGATGAATGTGGTTTGACTCTTACAAGATTTCTTCTCAGGCGTGCTCTGAGCTAGCCCTAACTTGGAACTAGGTCTCTCTAGAAGCTAAGCTTAATGCAGAAGCGATCTCTCCAGAAGAAGTCCACCGAAGAAGTCCAGCCGGAGAAGCCGGTCACAAGACCAGCCGTGAAGAGAAGCCGTCTTTTTCCTGTTGCATGGACCTCCTTTTATAGTCTAAGGGAGTCCACAGTGCCCAGTATGGTATGTCTTGTCGTACACGTCCATCCGCCGCTGAGCCACGCCGAGTTGGCTCGGCACGTCTGCTGCAGGCGGGTAGGTCGTGAGGATGTGATGGTGCACGCCGTCGCTGCCGGAGCGTAAAAGAAAACCAAAGCCCTCTTAGTCAAAAGTTCTCTGACTGGCACAGAGAGCCGGCCCACGGGGGCCGTCACGAACCGTCACGCGTGGAGAACGGGCGACAGGGGCGACGCGCCCCGTCGCCTCGCCATTAATGCGGGTAGTTGAACAGTCGATCCACTCGAGTCAGGCTCGGGCCCGGGCAGAGAGCTCACTGAGCCCTCACGTGCCAAGGCGCCGAGTTCCATGGGAACCGAAGCCGTGGGGCCCCGGGGACCGGCGGCGAGACCCAGGCCCGGGAAGTCCCACCAAAATGATGTGCCCCGGGGACGCGACCCGGGGGTTGAAGCTGTGGGTCCCGGGACCGGGGGCGAGGCCCGGGCCCGGGAAATCCCAGCAAACATATTGTGTTGCCCAAAGGGGACATGCCCAGGGAAAAACCCGAGGAGGTGGGTCCCAGGACCGAGGGGCGAGACCCGGGGATCCCCAAGAGAACTCCCAGTAATGTGCCCCGGGGACGACCCGGACCGAGTGGGTGGACCCGGGACCGGGGCGGAGGCCCGGGCCCGGAAGGTCCTAGCCTAATGTGCCCTGGGGGACGCGACACGGCTGAAGCTGTGGGGTCCCCGGAACAGGGCGCCGGCCCAACCCGAGACAGTCCCAGTAATGTGCCCGGACATGCCCCGGGCCGAGGAGGCGGTACCCAGGACCCGGTGAGCGAGGCCCGAGTCCGGGAAGGTCCCCGGGCCGCGGGGCCCAAGTGGATGCGAGCCGTCATCATGACTCGCCCAGGAAGGTGCACCCGGAGCCCGGCAGTGCTCAGGCCCAAAAAACCCAAACCAACTAGGCACTTAGCGGGAGAACGGCCATAGCCAGCCGCCAAACTTGTGTAGAATGAGGGCCCCCGGTAAGGGCTGGCGTGGCCAAAGATCCACGCGTCCCCGGAGTATGTAGGACCCACTAAGCTCAGTCCCGTTTTCGCCAACAACGTGGGCTTCCAACCCAGCAGGAGAGTAACAAACGTTATGTTTTGGGAGGAACTGGATCGGGAAAGGAGCATAGCGCAACCATGCAAGAAATGTGGTCAGCTTTACCATATGATGAAGAGCCGAGCGTAATGAAAATTGTGGTCATCCAAATTTGCACCTCCAGCTACAAAACTCCTCTAAGCCGCGCGCTACTAAAACCCAAAGAGAAAAAGATAACCAAGGCAAAAGGTAATTGTGATTTATCAGAGGCAAGCAAACTCATCATCATGCCAATCCATAGACATTCATTGTATTAGTTGAACAATCATATATATCTAATAAGGGTTTTGTGCAGGGTCCTCACCTATAGACAACAGTCAGTGCTATCCAGGAGTACTCACTATCACTAGGAGGTAACTAAACATCAACATTTACATTAACATTTACACATTACCTTATTAGTACTGTCGTTCTTCGTTGCAAGTTCTGACTTTACTGGTAGGAGAAAATTATTAACATTTTAATTTAAAGTATGTTGAGTAGACAGTATTTGTTTTTCAAAGTTTCATAGATAGAGATCTACTGTATAGAATGTTTTTAATCTTTGGATGGAATTTTTTATGAAGACGAGAGTTCCCTATATAAGAAAAACTGTAATATGTTCAAGTGAAAATTTCTATTTTCTCTCTTTGTAGATGAAAGTTTACTAAAATAAAGTTTTATTCATGAGGACAGAGCACAAATTATAAGAAATAATTGTAGGCTTTTTTTTTCAGAACTAGGAATAAACTGAATTAGCTGTTAAGTCTCCAAGTACAAACCCCGCACATAGCATACTACATTTCACACGAAGACATGCATATCAGAACCTACCACTTAGATCACAAAAGCTCAAATCCACCACATCAGATATTGGCTAAAGTATTTTTCAAACTTCAAAAATGTCAGCTCAAAATTTTAGCTGCTACAAACATAATGTGCGCACTATGACCCTATAGGCCTAGATAGCGATCACAACTTGTTATCAACAGATGTTTCTAAATCATATCAATAGGAATCAGTCCCATCGGTCCTACATATGGCGTCTTTGCTTTGATCGCCACCTGGACTGAAGAAATAGAGTGTCGGAAGTCCTCTTACCTGTATGTTTCACCATCGGTGGCTTGTTTAGACACAATGTATAAAACGTATAAACAAAAACAAAATTTAATCATTTGTTTCTTTGTCAGTGTACTAGGATCTTTATACCTGCATATCTCTTGCAAATTCATATTCATCAATCTGTATCCACTTCAACAAATAGCGCATTGTTTTTCATATTCAACTGCAAGCTGACACATTATATGGCAGAAATGCTGAAATCAGTTTTATAGTACAAGAGGTTGCAAAAATAAGTTAGCATATACAAGTATATGGCACTCAGTGAAGTTCCTTGAAACAAATGGTCTTACAAAAAAAAAAAAATACGTCAGGAAGCTCTAGACACAAAATGTGATGGAAATCTTATGGCTGAATATATTAAATTTGCACCCATCTCTTCAACAACTCAGACTATCAAGAACACTGGGTTGGAACATGCAAGAAAAGCTATGTCCAGGACCATCTGAAAAAAATTCAGAGCATACAAAGTGTACCACTAGCCAGGGTTTCCCCTACCACCCGGGGCAGGGTTACCGCACCCCGGTGGTAATGCACAGTACCATGGCAAACGTAGAAACCCGTACAAAATTCATCAAAAATTTAAATTATTTTTTAAATTTACATTGAATTTAGTAGGGACCTACCACAGTATTACATTACCGTACCCAGACGGTAAGCGCAGTACCGCAGTAAGGTGAACCTGCCACCAGCCTAACAGCCACAAGTTTCAGGGAATAATACTATCGAAATGTACAGAAGGGCTGTTAACGCCAAATTTGGTAAGGCCCCCCTGTATCAGCCTATTCGGGTCAAGCGAGAACATTGCAGTCAAGCCGTATCGACCGGGCCAAGCAGAGCCGACCGCGCAGGTAAGTCCGGGCCACAAAGCTCAGGTAAGTTCCCGGGCACGAAGATCAGCAGGTGAGGACCCGGCACGAACACAGGTGAAGGACCAAGCGGCACGAGCACAAGCATATAGTAAGACCCGGGCACCGGCAGGGAACGGACAGCGAACGAAGGTCCGGGCAGGGGCCCGGGCATGGGTGCCCGGCAGCATCTTTGCGCGAAAAAGTAAACACATATATTAATAATTTTAAATCGCAATCGGCTGAAGGTTCATTCGATCTATTGTATTCACATATTCTGTATATTTTATTTCATCAGTTTACAGCGCGGTTTTTGAACGTCCCTTCGTTGATCGGCTAGTTTAATATTTGTTTATTACTATGCTATTGCTCATGCCATCATCGGCTTCCAGCCGATGTATAAGTGCTACAGTTCAAATTGGCCATCAGCCGATGGGACGAGCCTAGATCGGCTTCGAGCCGATTGCTCACCCCATCAAGAAATCTAATATTTCTTTTCCTTGTCAATTGCAGGGTCAAAATTTGACTGGCACGCCTCACGAACCTCAAAGATAAATTTAGGACCTACACTGGAAGTGAAGCAAATCTCCCAGGGCCTTCGCGTGTCTCCAAGACGCCGAGCAACCCCGGCGGTTTTCGGCGTTCAACAACGTTTTTGGCACCCCCAACACCCAGAGAATGCGGACGCGAAGTTTTAATATAGATCTTATCGGAATTACAACATAGCGGAAAGAGGTCAAGACTGACAACGTAGATTCCACAGGTCACCATGGAAGAATTTAACAGACGAGCAAAAAACAGCAGTTGAGCACCAATATGGCCAATTTCAAGAGCTAATGCTTAGAATCCTTTGGTATGACCAGGTAAGGGGCCGATTCAGAAGACGCAATTTCCAAAAACCAAGTTCCTCCGTTTGGTGAATTGAAGCTGCACACCACCTGAAAAGTCACCGGTAAAACCTTACAGGAGATGGTGAATGAAGCGGTTCCATCACGCGCTCATCAATCAATCCGGGATTTTGGTGAACACGCTTCATAACCTCATAAAGAAGACAGTGGATGGATCAATTCTTCAAGAGCCCTAACTTGAGGTCCTGTTTACCTCCCACCAAAGGTGAACCAAATCAAGTTGCTTACAACAGTCAGCAGAGACATACCAGAAAACCTGTTTACACAGAACCAGGCTGGACCAAGGCAAACAGGATATTCCTGCTGGATATCATCGGTCTGCTTGTTATGGGGGATACCAACAAAATGTCCAGGAGGCGGGGAAACCAAACCGATCTAGGTACCCATTACCAGAGGGAAACATATCTAGACAGAATCGACCAAAAGCAACCCCCAACTCCACCCGATACACAGTATCAACAGGACAACTTGAGGAAGAAGACTATCAACAAGGGTTGCAGAAATAGTAAGGGAGCAGTTCGGGATCAAGCCGAAAGAGCAGGGACATTTTATGTATCGACATCCATATCTCTGAGTGAGTTCGACAGGGTTCTGTTACCACAAGCCGATACAGCCGGTCCCGGGCCGGGGCGGAATTCCCATCTCTAAGTTCTCAGGGCAAGACAGCACATCATACAGTAGAACACGTCAGCCGATTCCTGGCACAAACCATGCGGAGAGAAAAAAAAAAAAAAAAAAGCATCGGCTGAGGAGGCCTCATAGAGTTAGGTTACACTTTATATCCCCTTGTCCACTATCTTGAATCGGCTTTTACTTGTTCTTCGTTACCGCCGAATTCAGTCCCTCAGGGGACAATGGCCCCGCGATCTAGAAAAACAGTTTGCATAAATACTCTTTGCCGGAATCCCCCATGAAATGAGACTGACAGATTTGACATCGGTTAGGCAATTATGACCAGATTGAAAACGGTACCGGAATACATTCAGCGATTTCGAGACGTCAGAAACCGATGTTACAGTCTGAACCTGAGTGATGGGTATCTAGAAATCGATCTGGCTTTCCAGGGTCTTCTGGCGCCGATTAAGGAGAGATTTTCATCACAGACCGAAGTCTCGAGTCCCTGGCGCACCCTGGTACAAAAGGTATCGCTCATGAAAGCCGATTTCAAGAGGCGAAAAAAAAAGATAAATATTCAGAGAAGGTTGCTCAGAGGTACAGGTTTATTCATCGGACTCAGACGCGATGAGGGATCCGATGTTGAGCCCGTTGTGGCATTGACGGAGTGGCTAGGAACAAGAAATCCAGTATCATGCCACATGGTCAAGGATATCGGGAAAGGAGGAGCGTTACGATTTCAACGTCAATAAAGACCGATAAAAATCTCGACTTGCTGGCTACAAGAGAAGCAGATACAACTTCCCTGCAGCCAAACCATGTGATTCCCACCAGCCGAAGAATTAAAGAAGAAAAGGTATTGCAAGTGGCACAATACTATACACTCGCATCATACTAACGAATGCAAGGTTTCTTCGCGCAAACAAATTCAATCGGCTGTCGAGCAAGGGCAGAATTAAGTTTGAGATAAGAAGCTGATGAAGATCGATGGGGCACCCGTTCCCGTAAACATGTCTCATGCCTGCATGACGTCGGAACTCACACAGCCATGAGCCACTGAGAAGACATACACATGCGCGATCCAATCAATGAATACAAGATTAAATCAGGATCAAACTCAGAACAAATATTATTACAAGGGTATGCTGAGGAACAGAGGATTTGAGCCAGAAAGATACAATTCCGCATTGGAATTGCCCGTTCTTCCGATTTCTAGGATCAAGGAATGAGATTGACCATCAGTTGAAGATTGCCCCGAGGCAATATATGGGATCGCATGATCAGCGGGGAAAGGTTTTCGTTCAGCTGCCAGCCGTTGGGGAAAAAGGCATCGGTTCATAGCACCTTAGGGCCGATCCATGAAGAGTTCTTGGAAGAGAATGATGAAGAGAAGTACATGAAAAACAGATCCAAAAAGATCCTCAGTAGGTGTCCTAGCGGAATATTCATGATGAAGAATCAGAAGAAAGGCACAAGCGATTACACCGGCACCAATGAGCAAGCAGGAAGAGCAGAGGCAAGATCAAGAAGAAGCCGATCATCGTTAAAGAGGACCAAACAAGTATGGCCGAGGAAGAGGAAAGACGAATGAAGATCCATCGGCTCAATAAATATGGTTTTCTTTTTTGCCTCGGGAAATACAAGGCACTCTCATAGGATGAAGGACGACGATGAAGAAGTTTTCGCTCAGCTAGCATTACAACCCGATCAAGCCGTATTTGATAACCTGAAGAGTCAGAGCATCGGCACCTAAAAGCCATTAATAACTATCAAGGGCTATGGAATATGGAGAAGCCGATGACAAAGATGGCTGCCCTACGTGGGGATGAGGATCGGAGCAGAGCTGTTAAATAAGTCTCATGCCTCATGCTACATTTCAGACAATTGGGGAAGACTGCCGAAGATTTGATCAAGACAAATATGGTGCTAAAGGACTTCGGTGGCGAATTCATTAGAGGCGAAAGGCGTATTAAAACGTGAAGATTGACAGTGGGTAAGTATAAGACATTACCTACCACGTTTTTCATTCATCGACGGAAAGGGGTCATATAGTCTGCTTCTCGGCAGGGATTGGATCCATGCAAACTGTTGCGTGCCCTCGACGACTGCATTCAATGTTTGATACAGTGGGCAAAGAGATCAAGGCAAAGGTGGTCCTAGGCCAGATCAGGGTCAACCAACATTGCAATGACCATTTGCCGGTCTGGGAAGCAGATGTGTTGATTGCTTGTCTGGAAAAAATATGCAAGGAATTTTCTCAAGTCACCAGCAAGGGATACAGCCGATTCAGCAAGTCGGCTCTGGAAACTGTTACTCTGATGGGCTCCATTGAAGACTTCGAGGGGAAATTGGGACAAGGGTTTACGTTCGGCGATGGACTTAGAAGGAGATCCGATATCGACTAGAGAAGACAAGGCCGAGCGTACTAAGCAAAAGTGTAAGTCCTAACTCTCGAGAGGAAATTGATAACACTGGGAAGAGTATCAAGGATTCTTCGCTTGGAGAGTACCATGAGATGCCAGATTGTAAGCCGGATCCGATTGTGTGAACATCAGCTACCTATTAAGCCCAGGATATCGGCCTGTTCAAACAGGCTCCCAAGGAGGATAAGGCAGAGTTATATGAGCCAATCAAAGCAGAAATTAACCAAGGTTATATGATGCAATTTTATAAGGCCGGCCGATATGCTGAGTGGGTTTCTGATATCGGTCCCGGTGGAGAAAAAAACGGAAATTGAGGATATTGTATTGATTCAACCTAAGGACCATTCCCCAGAAGTGTGTCATCGTGTTTGGTCGCACCTTCGTGTGGTTTGACGGCACACTTCACCGTTTTCGGCACTGGGGAATCAACTCTCCAAATAGCTCCTTATTCTGAATCGGCGCTTTGATTTGTATTATGAATGGTAAATAATGTATGCAAGGCTACGATGAGGATGATGACTGCCGTTATTTGGTTTTGATTCAGATCCCATCCATCTAGAATATTTCGCTGCATCATATAGTAATTGCTCTCCATAATGCATTCCGGATTGTCCACAGAGCCCAAAGACCGTCCTTATGGGCCGAGGGCGACTAATAGAAGCCAACCAAGCACCCTCGAGCCCAGCCAAAAACAAAGTTTGGGAAATTTTTGAATAGAAGAAAATCCATGATCAGCAACAACCATTTCACATTTCATCATTATTACTTTGTTATTTCCCCAATTAATCTCATAAAAGACTAGAATGTTGCTAATTACAGCAAATGCTAAGCATAACCGGAAGTGATCAGCTATTTGCATCACATATACCACACAAAATACTAGTTGGTTTCAGTAGCCTAGGTTTAAAGGCGTTAATACCAATATAAGGCATTACAAGGAATATTAGGAATGAGCTATGATTAAACAACGTAACGCAGGAATTTCATTTAAAGCATAATGCGATATTTAAATAAAAATAAATTTATAAATTCATGGGTATTCATATGACAAGGATGTGGGTATTGACTTGCCTGCTCGCAAACCAAAGTCTTCAGGGCAACCTTTGAGGTAAAGCGAAGAATCTGGGACAGCGGGCATATACACGACATATGTAAAAAAGAACAATGGCTTTACTCTAAGAAAATGCATTAGAAATTAGTAGAACAAAACCACAATAAATCTGGTTCTAGACATTTTTCAAGAGAAAATAGAAGACCTCTAAATGGGTGTCAATTTCGAGTTAACGAACAGGTCTAACCGATAATGGCCGTCTTGAAGTTAAAATGAAATTTAATTGACTTATCCATTTCATTGACCTTCTTTCTAACCGAAAAATCCAACCTTTTGAGTTGCCCGTTCAGCCACCCCCTGAGCGATAGACGGCCGCTTCCGACGGGCGAACAACGCCCCTTCGCCAACACCCCAATTAGGTAAGTGACCTCCGGTGACAGATCGTGGCCCCGTGCGTTTGGCCCCGACGGCGCGACTGGCCACTGACGCGAATTGCCAATAGACTGGCAACAGCGCCACATTGGCACCCGGCCACGCTGGTAATAGGGTTAGGGCGCCAAGACCAACAACCCCCCGATGGTTCCATAGCCCAAGACGACCATCAAGCCAGCAGTGGCGCAAGGAGGCCAGCGGAGGAGGGATGAACGACAAAGCCGACGCCCGCAGAAACGGCAAAGGACTCGACGGTGATCCAACATCGACGAACCGCCGAATCGCAGCAAAGGAAACCGCGCCCGAAGAAAAACAACCCGGCAGAGCCGGGCGGAGCTCGAAAAACAGACGCGGATGGCGCAACCGAAACCAAAGTGGCAGAGAGAGGGCAAGCTGTCGGAGGTGAGAGAAGGAAAGAGAGAGAGCACGCCCGGGCCCACCACATTTTTATGCACGAGCAAGACACGAGAAGAGATGGAGAGCCAAAGCGAGAGGGCTCAGCATGGCTGAACACGCGCAAGCAAAAAACCCAAACCCACCCAGTTAGATAATGGCGGACCGGTGGAAACGGACCAGAGCTTCACTCTCTCAATTTAGAAGCTGATTTCACGCGCGAACATCCAATGGGATTTCGTGATGGCGAGAAAAATGATGGGATGAATGAGGATTGTTTCCCCTCAATCAATCGGATTTCCATAGGAGCGAGCTAGAGCTGACCTCTTGAGTGGTTTAGCACGTTAATGTTACCCCGGATGAGGGGACCGAGCACGCGGGCGCGATCCAGAATACGTGCGAAAAAACCGGAATAACAGGGGACGACCCTGACACACAGCTAGAGAGCTCGCGCTACAAAGCATCAAAACAGCAAAAGACTAGAGCATGACCTAACACCCAATCATATTATTATAATACATTTTCAATAATGCATTTTTAAGAACCCCAATTATTTAAAAGGCATATAAAGATAAACCATAATAAAAAAATACAATAACAATTTTACATACAAAAATCAGCTAGATAACAATTTTAATCTCAAATATGCACTTCCATTATGACACACTTGGATTTTTTTTGAATTAATTGGGCAAGAGAAGATGATCCTACATAAGCAATAACAAATAGCATTTCAGTGATTTACAAAAATGAAAACTCTTTTTTAAAATCCTCCCTTGGCCACTCGGGCCGGAATCCCGGCAAAAACCCAGCACCTTTCCCCTCATCTCCTCTTCACATATCGCCCCTGAGAGGCCCAACAGCAAAAACCAGCGCAGTCCCTCTTGTAGACAAACCCTGAAATTCAACGCTAATCCACAATAAAAATAATTGTGATGAAATAAAAGAAATTTTAGCAACTTATTAAAGCCTCCAAAGCCCAGTGACAACATATAAAAACCAGAAGAAAAATTAACGTCAAACTCAAAGTTGGCCCTAGATTTAATAATTTAATCAAAAAATACTATTGCTTATCCTTATACTTTCTAGCATTTCTAGAATTAAACGAGCAAGGAAAGTTATTTTTAATGAATTAAAACAAGCTTTACAGCAATTTAAAAAAAGAAAACAAACCAATATTAACAATCCCCCATCCCGCCTGTCTTTCGTGCGAACGCCACAGTCCAGCCCCCCCACCGTCACCCTGTACCTTAACCCTCCAAAACCCGCGCGCACGCCAGTAGCCCAGGGCCCATGGCCGCACCAACCGCCGCCCCCTCTAGCCCAAACTTCCCGCTGAGCAGGTGGGGACCCACCTATCAGCATACGCTCCCGCAACCTCGGGTCGGAGAGAGAGCGGATGCCCCGCCAGATGCACCGCTAACACAATACCCTACGACCTCGAATTCGCCATGGAAAACACTCACTACGTCCAGAAGTTCCAACCATTATTAGAGGAGTTATCAGATACCCTATGTAGATCGAAACACAAGAACCAAGCCACCTACACGAGAAGGCAAAGACGTGAATGTCGGTAGAACACGACAAAAACCAAAAATCTTATAATCTACGAATAAAAGAAAACACACTCAAACAACGAGCACGGAAATGCACCGGCTCCACCCCGTCTTCTGTTCCCCAGGTTGCACCACCGCTGCTATTGTCCGCCAACCAAGGTTAGAAACCACCCTCACCGCCGCGCTCTTGTTGGATGAACCGTCGAATTCATAAGGATACCACACCAAAGATGCTCTCAAAGTAGATTAAGTTTATTGCATCAAGATGTATTATACAACCGTGTTTACCCTCACAAACGCACTCCTCACCATCCACTACTCAAAATAAACCCTAGTTTTTTTTCTCTATTCAAAAACCCTATCGAACATCCACCTAGGGTGACTACCAACCCAAACTCATCTATTAACATAAAACCTCCATACAACAAATAGGAGTAAAACTCCTAATGCCTACAGGACCTCGACTCCTAACGTAAGTCGTCTCTTATCCTACATAACTCAAAAACCTAAATATCAATCTTTAAGACTCTATCCAACTAAACTCTCATTTCCCATACCCGCACACCAATTTCCATCTTATACACCTGAATTTCCCACTCCAATGTTATGATCTCTAGCCAACTTTAAAGGCATACCGCCATCCCGATCCGCCAACCAAGACATCCTGCCGACATCCAACTTACTGCCCAGTCGACTCCCCAAGATCCATCAACAGCAATACTCTCCGACCGGCCTACAAGACCCTCGACAGCACATGCAAAAACAAAAAGAATAACCAAATATGTGAAACACAGTACAATCATAATCCAAACTGACTCGCATTAACCACAACACACTCACACCACCAACTCATCACAACGCGCCATATTTTACAAATAACACAAATCATCTTATCCCACCAAATAACACCCAATTTTGCAACAAGCAATTTTCATACACTAAAAATTAATTCATGACAATGGATTCTACAATCTCCCCCTTGGATGAAACACAATTGCGAACAGCATCTCCCAAAATAACAAAATTAATGGTTAAAACAATAAAAACCCCAACAAAGGAAGTGTCAAAAAACATCTTCCCCTTTTTAAAAGAAAGAATCCTTCTCCACGTATATTCCCCAACAACACGCACAAAACCTCAAAGCAACTGTTGTTAAGAAAACACGAGAACCTTAAAGCTTTGCTCCAAACTTTATGCAAAAATTTCTC